>OY365808.1:26882439-27050502 GCA_959347315.1 Bimastos eiseni
GATCAGCCTCCGATTAATGAGACATTCGCAGACTGAGGTTTTGTCTAGAACGCTACGTTCAGTTTGCCTTTCATGTGTTTAATCACGAAGTCCCTGTCAATCATGACAAATCAATGGCACTCCACTGAACCGTGACCATTTGTCACCACTCTGACTTCTTATAATCTCACGCTGCGCTGGCCATTACCGGCGGAAAGGGAGAAACAGGGAGAAATAACTTCAGGATGCAGCGCGGGTTCTTCATGTCGTGGATGTAAGCAAAGGTGACCCTACCATCAAGGCTCGATATTATTGTCGTTCATTGCAACAGCAGACGAAGAAGAATCCTATGCTTGGATAGGACAATAACAGCACATGATCTGAGGTCGTTGAGCAAGAGAGTAGGGCCTACAAGGAGGAGGAGCAGGACGAAGAGGAGGTTGATGAGGACAAAGACAAGGAGGACGAAGACGAGGACGAAGACGAGGACGAAGAAAAGAATAAAGAGGACAAGGACAATGAGGACAATGAGGACAATGAGGAGACGATTGTTGTGTGCGCCTTGACTATGTGTCTGCATGCCTGGTAGCTTATTAATATAAGATACGACGATCGTGCGATGTACTACGTGAAGCGGAGACTGGTTGCCTGCGCTGCTCTCGATTCGATTGAACGGATCTGAATCGATCCGTCTTCTGTTGACATAAAGACAGACGAAGAAGACAAAATGTCAACAGAGATACATCGCTTATAAATCCTACTACCTCTGTATTTACATAATGTAGCACTATTTTAATACACTCGTGTAAGGTCTGATGATCATTAGAGCATATAGGAAAGCGTTAGCATATAGGAAAATGAACTTACTCAAATCTAATAATTATGCTGTCACCCTCTATTTTATGAGATACAATTGGAATAATGCACTGTGCAACATACCTTCGACTTAGAAACATATTTATGGTCAGCCCAGAGCTCCAATTTCAAACTGCGGCACATAAATGGTATGCTACTTGCTGTCAAGGGCCAATGCCAATGCATTAGTCACTTGCGGATTGCGGTGGTCGAGTTGTCTTTCTGTCACTTACATGGATGATGAATCTGTCCCGAGAAGTGCACAAGAAAGGCCGACCATGCAAGTGAACAATGGAGGTGCAAAATAAATGCCCCAAGCCCCTATTGCATAGAAAAGCAGCCGAATCAAGTGTAGATTGCTAAGTTAAATTCAGGGTAGAGCTATAAGAAGCGTAGGCCCTATTGTTTGATAAAAATTAGTGAAGAGATGTAGAGAGAAACAAGACAAGAGATGGTAACGACTGTTTCAGTAGAGGGTGCACTAGACATTGTGTGCAAGACAGACAAGAAAGATTCAGGTATATATATATATATATATATATGTATATATATATATGTATATATAGGAGAGATAGATTTTATCACCATCGCCAGACTCATCAAGGACTTCGTGGGCAGTTGAATCTGGGATCTTATGATTTACAAGTAGTATGTGATGGATTAGGCCTACTGTGGAAAGAAGATGAAACTGAGATTAGTGTGGTTGATGTGGCCGAGTGATGACGACGTCCGAGTGGATCTCTTTGTTACTAAGCCATGGTGTGGTTGTTACGGTTTCAATGGCTGGGTAGCTACACGTAGGTTGCTGTTGCAGTTTTGGGTTAGCCACGTTTAGATTTACCGTTTGTCTCATGAGGTCCACGTATGCGTTCGTTTGCATGTTTGCATATGTGGTTTGTATGTGATGTGGTTGTATGCATCTGTTTGTATGTATGTCTGTCTTCATTCATTGATGTGTTCGTTTGTGTATCTGTTTCTGTGGGTGCCATGTGTTGTTGCCTGAGGCTGTGGTGTCGGCCGTTTGAAAAGTAATTTCCTGCGCATAGCATTTGCTGTTGGCATTTCCGAGATCCCTCGTTTCGTCTGCCTGACTCTCTTCTTCTCACATTCAGTATTTCACTCACTCTGATGTCCCATTCTCTGTCATTCTCTTACTTGTTATTACTCCTTCTGTATCCTCTTCCTATCACCATTCACTCAGTGGTTTCTGCCTTTTGTTCTCCTCCTCAATTTTCCTCCTGCAGTCATTCGCTCAGCTGCTCCCACTCATTTTTCTGCCCCATTTTCTTTCTATCTTAGAGTGCTCATGAATTAGCTGGTGCCCTTTGCTTGGCTTTCGAGTGGTGCCTTAGAAGTTTGGAGATAACCATTATCTTGCCCTTTCTGCGATACACTCAATGAATTCCACTCACCCACTCTCTATCTCTATCTCTATCTCTATCTCTATCTCTATCTCTATCTCTATCTCTATCTCTATCTCTATCTCTATCTCTATCTCTATCTCTATCTCTATCTCTATCTCTATCTCTATCTCTATCTCTATCTCTATCTCTATCTCTATCTCTATCTCTATCTCTATCTCTATCTCTATCTCTATCTCTATCTCTATCTCTATCTCTATCTCTATCTCTATCTCTATCTCTATCTCTATCTCTATCTCTATCTCTATCTCTATCTCTATCTCTATCTCTATCTCTATCTCTATCTCTGTCTGTCTGTCTCTCTCCTCGGCTTTCCTCTTTCATTCATTGAATGGCGTCTTCTTTCTGCCCTTGACCTTAAGTTTATCTCTTCACCCAGCGTTTCTCGCTCTCTCCATGGCTTTGACTGCCGAGGGCATTTCCATCTTCGACTACTGTATGCCTCAGCGCATCTCTTCCTATAGCTCATTTTCTATTCATCTCTTCTTCTCTTCTGCCTTTCTTTATCGCTCGTTCTCTCTTCCTATTTCTGCTTCTTCTTCTTCTTCTTCTTCTTCAATTTATCTCATACTTCGTCGATTGATCGTCATTCCTTTGGCCGTTATATACCCTCTACCTAGTGCGAGGCTCAATCGCATCATCTACACCCCACTCACCCCGTTTCCTCTCCAGCTGCTTCGTCCTCAGTGGCCCCGCCCATTCCGGTCTTCCTCCGTTTCTTCTTCGTTCATTCCTTCCACATTAAGCGTCTCTGGTTTTTAGATTGGAATTGTCGGCAGCAGAAGATAAGTTTCTCATTTCATCCAAGTCGGCGCTTCTATGCCCGGATGGGGAATACGTGAAGAGGGTGAAAGGGACAGTGAGTGACAGGCAGACAACAAGGCCAACAGACAGCAAGACAGACAGAATCAAACCGTTGGACTGTGGCTTTATTGAGAGTTGGATCTCCCTTGACGTCTGAGGTCGACTTGATGTGGTTAGGCCAGTTCGGCTGAACTAATCTTCGACTTGACAGTCTCGTATAAGGACATGCCTTGATTCATGTCCTCTCCTATAGGACACTACCCACCGCCGATGCTCTCTTCCATCTTCCCATTTAAACCGTCACAATCCCTCCCTCACTCCCTTGCACCACGCCGTCGTTTTTCCACTTTGCCTTAGCGACGGTAACGAATGCAGGGATTGTATTAAGGCTCTGTTTGCATGAAGAAATACCGCCTGACTGTGGCTGTCTACGCCTGGCTGTCTACTCGCCTGTGTGTCTGTCTGCCTAACTCTGGGTCCACTTCCTCTGACTCTATGGGCATCCCAACCTGCGTCTGTACATCCTCTATATTAAATGCTGGGATGCACTGTTGGAGGCAACAGCATCCAGGGTTTAACTATTTCCTGACAGGGCCATCAGCGGCGGCGCTAATATCTTTAAAGCGCTGAGCTTGTTTCAAAGGCATCGTCTTCCTTATTTATGATTCCCAAGTATCACGACCCGCTTTCATCCATCCCTGGTCGCAGATTTCTTCGCTCCACTGCGCACTGTTACTTAATGTCTCACAAATCCATACTCTCTTCCTCAGTTCTGCTGTTGTCGTCGGTCCATTTTCTCTCTTTCGATTAAACTCTAGATTGCTACTTGAGACTAGAATCTATCGGTCTTTGTTTGCTTCATTTATCTAAGCACGTGATATATTTCTATTTCTATTCATTCGTGGTTTAACAAAATCGTCAATAACAGCTGCAATGGTATCGCAATAATACTGATGACAAGGATGATGGTAATTGTATTAGGAAAATAGTATAAATGATTATAATAACGATGATGACTATGATGATGATGATGATGATGATGATAATAATAATAATAATAATAATAATAATATTAATAATAATAATAATAATAATAATAATAACAGTTAATATTCAAGGCTGTGAGGGCATAAAAACAAAATTATAATGGACCTAACAGTAGTGATCATATTAATACTACTTCTACTAATTTTTTGATAGAGATACTAAAATAATGAATGATTATTATAAAAAATAATAATAAATTAAAATAATAATAAAATCGATATTCATAATGATATTAATAACTATTATAAATAGTAATCATGATAAATAATAGGCAGGGCTGTAAATGTTTCGTGAATTTTGGATTCTACCGCGAATTTTAACGGTTTGCCGCGAATGACCTCGAATTTGACAGTTTTTTTGCCGCAGTTCGTTTTTTTACGGGGGTAAAGGCAAAGCACATTATTTTAGGTATGACTTCGTATGCGAAAACACTCGGTGGCTATAGAGAAAGACGTTCAGTTTAAGCCTGGTGCGTTTCAGGCAGGGACGTAATTTCAGCTTGTTCAGAGGGGGCAAACAAGAGTGTTTCTGGCGACGGGGAGGGGTCTAATTTGTGTTGGTTTGGTTTTTGCGTTTTCAGTGGTACCAAAATATTTTATTTGTTAAATCTTGTATTGGCAAAAGCGCTGATTCAGTTTACAAAAAGTGAAATTATTAAATTATAGGCACCTGTGATATGATATAATATTAATATACGAAATTCAATTGGATTTATTATTAACATGGCTATTAAATTATGACCTTGTATGGAAATTTGCACGCACTATAATCTAAATCAGGAAATTCAGAGGGTCAATGCCCCTCCCTCTGACCCCCCCCCAATGAGGTCTCTGGTTTCAGATGAACGGCGATCTACTACTTTGCAGAACATGCAATGTGCTCGTCGAATTTAATCGGAGGGACAGTTGCGCTAAGCACCTGAATACCGAGAGTGGAAAGGCGAAAAGGAAATAATTGCAACCTGCTCTTTCAGCTGTGTTTCAAAGCAGACATTGCAGCAGCAGCACCCGCCATTATTGGCATGAATGATTGTTGATTATAGTCAGTTATTCACTAATTTATTGTGCTACAGACTTAACTGCGAATACGGCGCGAATTCTGTGTTATCGGCTTCCAATTGACTGCAAATTTTACTATTTTCGACTGCGAAAAATTTACAGCCATAATTATAGGCATCATATAATAATAATAATAATAATAATAATAATAATAATAATAATAATAATAATAAATAGTAATAAATAGTAATAACAATAATAATAATAAATAGTAATAAAAGTAATAATAAAGAGTAATAATAAAGAGTAATAAATAGTAGCCTAAAACATAGTAGTAAATTATAATTAATAAATAATAATAAATAAGAAACGATAATAAATAATAATTAATAATTAGTAATCATAAATACTAATAATAAAATAATTAATAATAATAGACAGTAAAAAATAATAATTAATAATAATTAATATTTACGGGATATTATTGATTCCTGCTTCCTAAACCCCAAAATTGACAATTAGCGTAAAAGTAAAGAATCCAAAAATTAAGAATACAATAATTAAAGTTAGTATTGTTAAATTATGGCAGAGTTGTATTGTCTCGAGACAGTTTTTTAGTGCCTCGGTCTCTGCCTCGGTCTCGGGAGCCTGTTGTCTCGTTCTCGGTTTCGTGATCGTGTCTCGAATTTTTAGAAACTGTCTTGAAGTGAAAGTCTTGCTCTGTCTTGAGCAAGAGGTCTTGATAAGTCTCGCATTAACTGTCTTAATATCTTACGCTTTGAATTCAAACAGGAAGCTATAAAAACAGTAACTCTGGTTAACGCGCGAACCACATGATGCTGTCTTGGACTTAGTGTCTCGGTCTTGGTACCTCATTGTCTCGGTCTTGGTACCTCATTGTCTCGGTCTAGTCTTGGTCTCGAAGTTCCAAGTATTGCATACAGCACTGAATTATGGCAGAAATTAAGCTTACTGCTAATTAATTGGAACTTGTTTAATTGAGTGAAACTAAAAAAAATAAAATTGCACGTTTTGACGCTTGATGTGAGGATGTGACGTCACATTTATGATTTCGTCGATTCCTTTTTCCCTCGTCACACATCGTCACAAATATGTGATCCCTCACCTAGGCGCGTAACGTCATTTATGGACGACCTCTGACGGCATCATGTTCAAAGTCTCTTGATCAAACTTCTAGAGCAACGACGGGTGGAAACATTCTGTGGTATACGATGACGTCATCGCCAAGCGGTCCCTCGTATAATTATATCTCCAGTAGAAAATTGCATGCGCTTTATTTATAGACATTCCTGCAGATCACATGTGGTACTAGGCTGTAACTCTGGATATAGCCTATTAAGTCAAAACGTATAGTCATTCATGTAACTATGCAACGACATTAGCAAACGACATCTCATTATTTAAAAAGACATACCAGTACTACATGAAGTCATACGACTAATAAATGCCAGCATAGAAATAAATTCTAAGTACCTGATGCTCTTCCTTCCTAAGCACGCCTACTATATCCCAACAATGAATTCCAGGCACCAACAGTTAGATCATAAATGAAATACGGTTTGGATTCCATTAAAAAGTATGATGGTCATTAACGTAGTTGTAATTATTGTAATACCATTTTACTAAATATAAAAATGCATTGCCACCTACCATCAGCAACCTTCAACACAGATGCAATTACTATCATCAAGGCAAAGCGACCGAATTGTTTCGGCCAGCGTATTCGGATAGACATCAATTAGATCACCTCCACCAACCACCACCGGCGCCGCTGGCGCTATATTGCGCCAACGGCACCAGATGTGACGACGAGAGGCAAGACCATCTGTTGCCACAGAATTGAACCAGACGACGCCGCGTTCCTAGTTCTATCGCTGGCACTTTCCATCCAACCATGCCCATCATCATTATCATCATCACCACCATCACCACCCCCGTGGGCCTCTCTTTACAACTGAATAGACAGGCAGACGTCCGTAAGTTTTCAGACAACGGAGCGATCTCACAGAGCGACGCACATCAGAGTACCTTTCACTACTAAACATCGCAAATCAGATCCAACATTTCGTGTTCTCCGTCAGTCGGTGAATCTTTTCCGTTGTCTCTAGAAGTATAAACCTGGTTGGAATGAGTGGAAAACGTACAACGACGGTCCTTGCCTTTGTCGTGATTGCTCAACTCGTCGGGAACCACTGGGTGACAGCAGGTAAATCCTTCAGCTTCTAACATAACGAAAAGGTCTTTCTGTCTTTCTCTAGTGTCCTCTTACCTGCAAGGGCCTCCTTGCGATCCTCCACTCGCGGTCGTCTCGTTGTCCAGCGCAACGACGAACTCATCGGTCACGCAAACCAATCATAGACATCAACATCCATAATTGAAGAGTCGTGATAAAGTGGCTGCAGAAGAAGAACGACGATACAACTCGAGAGATTTTACGCATCATTAGACACGTGCGATCGTCGAGACACATTACTAATTCAACGACGTCATAATTCTGCTAACGTCTTTCCTGAAAGCTTCGTCCACTAGATTGCCATGCAGTTATATCGGCGACCCTCTCAACGCATAGCTTCGTACTCTGACATTCTGTGTCAACACCTGCATTCAAATGGCTCTCGCCTCCGCTTCCAATGGTAACTGAGTTGACGTCATGTGTCGGAATGTCATTCCATCATTATGACTACTCTGCCGAGACGTCACTCTTGCAGCGTTACCTCTAAATGTTTGCACCGCCATTCAGTTCAGGTTGAGAGGGTGAAGCTTAACAGACATAGGCCTAAGTATAGGCCGCTGTATCAATCCTTAAACATGTCAGTTGAGCACAGTTACGGCTTTAGACTGACGGTTTGAGGTAACCGCCGCCAAGTTACTGACAAACTCCTTTTGATTACCCAAAGACCGACGATTAACCCATGTCAAGCACATCGTTTTTATAGCGTTGCTTTAGCGCATTTTGGAAGAGAAGGAGGATCAAGAAGAAGGGAGAGAAAATGGTATCTGTCTCAGTGAATAAGTATAGGCTGTATCCACCCTTAAGTCATTTTTTGCATAGTCATTAGTTTACTAAATATATGGCACGGTGGCTGATTGGTTAGAGCGATCGGCCTGTAACACTCAGTGTGCGCTGAGTGAGCGAGTTCGACTGATCGACTCTCATCCGAGGCGTCAGTCATTGTGTACAGGACCTTGAGCATGTCCTTTGCTCACAATTGCACCGCGTGGTACGTGCACTTCTCGGCAAAAAATGTTGGAAGAAGGGCGATATCAAATTTCAGAATAAATAAATAAATAAATTAGTCACTAGTTTTCAGTGTTTAATGATACCATATAACTGCCATTAGAGGCCGTCCATAATTGGCGTCGCGCTCCCAGGGAAGGGGATCGCACATTTGCAACAATGTGTGACAAGGGGAGTGGTCGACAAAATGTGACGTCACATCCTCACATCAAAAATCAAATTGCCTTGGAACCCTGCCAGTCTGGCCTACCCCAGTGATCCGTTCTTGGACCTCTTCTCTAGCCTTCCTCTGACCCTCATTCTCTTCCGTGGGACGATACAACTATCTCTTCTTATTAACTTCTAATGACTTTAATGACTTCTAATGACTAAAGAAGTAACCGAACGCATAGGAATAGTTATCTCATTATTATTATTATTATTATTATTATTATTATTATTATTATTATTATTATTATTATTATTATTATGTTATTATTATTATGATTCTGAGTTGCTGAAACGATCGATAGACCTCATTGTCTGTGTGTATGTGTGTGTCTTGTGTGTCTAGACATCCTGTGCTACGCATGTAATAGTTACATGAGTCAATGTCAGCCGGAGCTGTTGGTCAGCGACATCCGCAATGTATTCAAGGCTCGATGTTCCGGCAAGTGCTTCATTCGCCAAGGCGAGGACAACGGTCAGTCACCGTCTCTGTTCTTACCTATGCACACCGAATTAAGATATCGATAACCGATAAAACAGCAGTTTTGCCCTTAATTCCTCAGACCTCGTTTTAGACAGCTGCTAATGTGGCTGCAAATGCCATCGGACACGCTGTTGAAACATCTACTCGTAACAGTCGTCATCATAAGCCGTTCGGAGTTGTCTCGACAACTCATCATCATCGTCGTCGTCGCCCTCGCAGTAGTCGTCGTCTGTGTGCAGTTGTTATGACTGTTATTATAATGATGGCCATCGTCGTCATTATTTAGCAGCATCGACCGAATATAATTAATCATTTGTCATCATCAGCGTTGTTGTCGTCGTCGCCTGTGTCAGGAGCCAAAGCATCAACGCTTCCACCTCACATCCTCTTATTAGCACTACTAAGTCAGGCATCAGCAGCATCAGCAGCAGCAGGAATCGAAGGAGGAAGGGCAACTGCGAATGGAACGTGGATTAAGTGACACCATGACTTGTCAGAGAAAGCGCTATAAACACAATTGAAGGCCAAGTAATGGCGCATCATAAAGGGAATCACCATCGCAGGTACATGGAAACGCCAGCGCTAAGAGTTGCGTGCATTCTACAGCAAATGAAACTGGATTAGGACGATCGCGCATCTGCGGACTCATAAAAAAGGCGAAGGATTTGAAGAAGAAGGTGGAGAAGAAGTACGTGGAGGATTAGGGAAAGGAGGTAGAGAAGAGAAGAAGGAAGAGAAGAAGGAAGAGAAGGAGAGAAATGAGACGAAGGAGGCGGAGAAGGAAGAGGAGAAGGAAGAGGAGAAGGAAGAGGAGAAGGAAGAGAAGAAGCAAGAGGAGAAGCAAGAGGAGAAGCAAGAGGAGAAGCAAGAGGAGAAGCAAGAGAAGAAGGAGAGGAAAAAGAAGAGGAGAAGGAAGAGGAGAAGGAAGAGGAAAAAGAGGAGAAGGAAGAGGAGAAGGAAGAGGGGAATGTGAGGAGGAACAAGATCTGAAAAAAACGAGAAGACGACAAAGACCACGAAGACTCACAACAGCGGCATAGCCAAGGAAAGGAACGGAAGAAAGAGGAAGTTGGAAAGAAGGAGTTGAGGTGAATGATGTAAGGATTGGGGAAGATCAAAGGAGGAGAGTAGGAGAGAAGGGAAAAAGAAACAGAGAGAGAAGAAAGATATAACTATAGCCTAATTTAGCACAAACTGATTATAGTGAAATAAGAATTAAAGGTGAAGAAGGAATATGGTGGTAATGAGTGTGATGACGACGACGACGATGACGATGACGATGAAGAAAATGACGATGACGATGATGACGATGATGACGATGATGATGATGACGATGATGATGACGATGATGACGATGATGACGATGATGACGATGATGACGATGATGACGATGATGATGCTGATGATGATGATGATGATGACGATGATGACGATGATGACGATGACGACGACGATGATGATGATGATAATGATGATGATGACGATGATGACGATGATGACGATGATGACGATGATGACGATGATGACGATGATGATGCTGATGATGATGATGATGATGACGATGATGACGATGATGACGATGACGACGACGATGATGATGATGATAATGATGATGATGACGATGATGATGATGATGATGATGATGATGATGATAATGATGATGAGGATGATGATGATGACGATGACGATGACGATGATGACAATAATAGACCTAAAGAAAAGAAAACGACTTTCAAGATAAAAGGCTAGCATCATCGAGAAAAGGGGAAGCAGAGATTGCATTGAAGATTGCGATGAGTTGACGTGATGATGATGACAGTAATTTCATAAAATAACAATGATGTTGATGGTGATGGTGATGATGATGAAAATCACAATAAGGACACCAAGAACAATTATAAATACGACATTTAATTAGAGCAGATGTATTTTTCGATCCTTAATTGTCAGTTTTCTTTGCTTATTAATTCACAAGAGGGCGCAATCTACACGCATGTGTATAGCGGCAAATAATCAAACGGTCTATAATTGCAGCGGGATAAAGTAAATGGTGGAGTTATGGACGGCGTGTCTTTAATATAGGCGTATATTCATCAAGTATTGAGTGATTTTTACCCAAGAATCCAAATCATTTGCATTTGCTAACTATTGCGTCATATTCCGTTGCTATAGCGACGTACCGTGGTTGTTTCGATGGATTCTCGTCGGTCGTTGATCTGACGGATGGTTACCTCGGATGTCGCAGTCAGACATGGAACAACAAGCAGCGCCAGTGGTGCCTCTGCGACTCTGACCTCTGCAACGTCCACTTCGACCTCCAGTCTCCTCTCTCCACGTCACTGCATCACCGTCATCCTCCACCACCCGTCGCCCATGGCAACGGAGTCCCTCCTCCATCCCCTCCTTCGTTAGGCCACCACATTTCGTCTAAGCACCCTTCCAAGCGTCCATCGCAGGACCCGCGCAGTGAGTTCTTCGAGTCTTTTGCTGACAAAGCCAAGTACCGCCAATCCTCGTTCTCCTCTTCCTCCTCCGCAGTCGATGCCCCCTCGGACAGCCTCATCTTCCCGGTTGAATACGTTCAACCGAGGACAAACGAAGCAGGCGCCGGTCGAAACCAGACGACCAATTATAGAGAACGAAGACCACTCGACCACTTCAAAGAACAAGACGACCAAGACGTTCTCATCGAAGAACCGATCGCCTTCAACCATATCCAGGACAAAAGGCACGATGACATGACGTCGTCACGTGGGTCACTTCCGCTTCCGGGTCAGACAAAGAAAGAGAGTCAGGATAAATCTGAAGACGAAAGGCTTTCAGAGGGCATTGCACAGATAACATACGATGTTGATACAATGAGTGTTGAGTCGCACGATTATCCGTACAATCAAGAGAAGTATCGCGCGATGACCTTGAGTCCTCGAGTGTCCGCCTTAGAGGTGGCTTTGGATGACCTCAATCATAGACGGAAATTGGACAGAGTCCAAGCGGACGGATCTGCCAATCATTTGCAAAACAACGACTCAACGACGGTGAAGGTGGTCTATGGAAGAACAGACGCAGGAACTGAGGGAAAGGAACTTAAGACAACAGCACAGAGGGATCTCGAGAAGGGTCTAAGGGAAGAACAATTTGACAGGGCATTCACCGAGGATGCCGTTGATCCCCCAGAGCTGTCCGAAGACTACCCCTACAACCAAATCTTCAACCAAGAACTAGCCAAGGAGGACCTCGAGCTACTAACGAAGCCAAGACCTTTTGAGCTGCGCTTCAGTCAGACGCAAGACCCATCCAGCGAATCGGCTCAGAAACCAGAATCCTCTAAGTCTGCCCATGAAGTAGAAAACTGGATTTCGAAGGGTCAAGATCGGGAGTCTACGAATAGACTGGAAGAAAGCCCAGTCAGAATCAAGGAGTTCGGTCGCAAAGAGTTTCTGTCGCCAAACGATCTCTTCAGATCTGGAAATTTAAATTACGAACAGAAAAATCCACCACAGCCGAACCAAGGAAACGAAATCAACGGATTTGATGCATTGGCGAGACTAGCCATTCATGACGCTGACATTTTATGGGTCGGTCAAGGCAGGGCTCCGGATGACACCGACCCCAAGCATGAACTGGATAAAGAAACCCCTAATCGGCATCAAATGGAGCGGGAGAATAAGAACGGCAATGGAGAGGATGAGGAAACAAGGAGCGGTAGAGAGGCAGGTCCAAATGAAGATCAAATCTTGGATCGAGATGAACAGGATGCTAAGAAATTGAAAAAAATTGGTGTCGATGGAAGAACTGGAGTCCTAGAAAAGCAAAACGAGGAAGAAGAATTATCGTTCCAGACGAACCGAGGCGAACAGACGACACTAAAAGCAGGTATGGGTTGCTCACTTTGGAACATTCTTAGTGACGGCAACAACAATAACGACAGTGGTAAGCGGCAGTAGTAGGAGTAGTAAGAATAATAATAATAACAATAATTATATGGATGAGGATGATAATTATAAAGATAATAATAACAATAATAGTAACAATAATAATATTTTGGGGGGATGAACGCGAGACCTCCTACCTATTTCAGTGCATAGCCATCATGGTCCAGCGGTTCAATGCGGTGGC
The DNA here is from genome assembly GCA_959347315.1 of Bimastos eiseni. Taxonomy (NCBI): domain Eukaryota; kingdom Metazoa; phylum Annelida; class Clitellata; order Crassiclitellata; family Lumbricidae; genus Bimastos; species Bimastos eiseni. The sequence goes on from OY365808.1 coordinate 26,895,610, forward strand.
ATTTCGCAGTACTTTTGCAACGCTGGATCTGAACGAAGAATAGGGGCCGTTCCAGGCGCTTTTATATTATTTTTAAAATAATTTTCTAGTCCCTGAGGGATCCTATGTACCTCGGGTCTAAACGAAGCAAATGACAATAATAATAATAATAATAATAATAATAATAATAATAATATAATAATAATAATAATAATAATAATAATAATAGGTGCTGCTGCTGAGATCGCAGCAGACAGAAAAACATCAAACTACGCCACTATTTTTTCATCATACTGCTTTGTGCCATTGGTTTCGAGACTCTGGGTCCTGTCAACCGGGATGGCCTAGCACTGATCAATCTCTTTGGCCACCGGCTTGCCCAGGTATCAGGTGACAGGAGAGATACCACCTTCCTCTACCAGCGTTTGTCAATGACTGTCCAGCGCAGCAGGTGAAGACATGAAGTGCAGGATGTAGGCAAAAACAGTAATAATAATAACTATGCAATACCAATAGTCATTTACTGCGTGCAAGTGATGATTTGTATTATTGGATCGGTGCTATACCGATTATCGTGACGTAGATGCTGGCTGACTGACTGACTGACTCACTCACTCGCACATCCATCCATTCATTCATTCATTCACTCACTCATTCATTCACTGGCTCACTCACTCGCTCACTCACTAAATCACTCAATGGATGAATTAATAATTAATTTAATGCATGAATGATTAATTGACCTAATGACTCCATAACCGTATAGCTAGCTCATTCATGTGATCAGGGTTCCAACTGTATGAGATTTTAAATAATACGCGATAGTGGCGACTGGATGTATTAGTGCAACTAGTGTATTAACTGCCAGGGTACGTTTTCTGGTTGGAAGTGTTGGGAAAGACTTAATGGGCATAAGTAGAATAGTATATTACGAAACGACTCTATGTTTCGCTGGAGAAGGAAGATTTCCTTTCTTTTGCAAATGGCACCAGAATGATCAGTCTTTTCGCAGAACGTATTAAGATCATCATCTTGTTCTTTCGCAGCGACCACGATTCGTTGCTTCCGTACCGGATACTACGACAATCCGACGGACTGCACGCAGTTCATCGCCTGCCTACTGGATCCGAGGTCTAGAGCCTATATCCTTCACTTCATGCGATGTCCGGCCGGTCTCTTCTGGGACAACACGCGTAAGCTGTGCATGGAGTCTTCGAGTACCTGCTACATCAACAGCCGTAACCAAGGCAACGGTGCCAACAGCGTAATCTCACCTGAAGATGGAGTCCAGCTCAGGCAGAAACATCTGCTGCTTTCCAATGGCCGTGATGCATTGTAGTGCAGAAAAGCGCAAATCAGTTATTGCCTACGCAAATGCTTATTAGTCTGTTTTCATTCATTCACTTCTGCTTTGCCTGAGTAATCATTTTTACCTTATTTAGCTGCAATTACGTGGAACTGTTGGAATCTAGAAGCAGTTGATGGGCTTTCATAATGCAGTGGATTTGTAAACGCAAAGAGTCTAGAGACGTATTACGATGAAACACTAATCACTTTTGCAACCATAACAATCCTACAAACTGTTCGTATGCTAGAGAGACAATAACAATTCTGAGCGGAATCTAGTCTGGCAAGTGTCGCACGATCTTTTAAAAACCTATATGTCATCAGAAATACATTCATAGAGTAGCAATTATTTACGAGATATCTATGTAAATATGACATCGCTTTTGTGATCGGATGAAAAGATAAAGGGAATGTTGACAAGTTAATTAGTTCGTACTTCGTTTATGATCTAACTCTCACCCATATATTTACATATAAAAATATTTATATATTCATTTATAATATAATATGCATTTATAACATAAATGCATATATAAATATTTTATATGTAAATATATGGGTGAGAGTTAGATCATAAACGAACTAATTAAGCTGTCAACATAAATATTACGTAAAAAAACGACAATTAGACATAGTCTTTTCTCTATCTTGCAGTCGGTGGTGGGTCAAAGTTAGATTCAATTGTCCTATCTACTGCTTTCTCCAATATCTTCAGCTGCACAGTTTTCCACGTTGCATCTTCAGCCCCAGTCTATGTTAAGGCTGTCGTCGGTAAACAGGGCGCCTATTGCATACATAACAACAAATTATACATGTATATGGACTACCTGGTGATTGATTTTAAAATGAACAATTAAGTCAAAATTTGTGTTACACTCTTTTTGAGTCTACATTGCTGCTTCTCAATTTCCAAGTCGTTGCTAGACATTCATGAGCTACTTAAAAATTAAAATCCACTTTCTTTATTGTCCAGATACTTACTTAAATATATAAATAATTTAAGTCATATATGCGGCCGTCGAGCTTCTGCATAATATGCATTCTGACCCTTGACCATAGAGGCTGGGCACCCTGGTCTAACGTAATTGGATATAATTGTATATCATGCCTGATGCAGCACATAATGGGTCTACTGTTCGCCCGTTGGCTGTCATGATCTGCAAAATGTCTTAGAATAATATATAGTATTGTATATGAGCGATAACACACACTTGCATTTGTTGCGGTCTGGTTTGGTGACTGCTGCATATAATTTAAAATTCGGGATGAATTCTTATACGTGGCAGCTCTGCACTTATTTAAGATGGAGGTCAGGTCAGGCTGTAGGCCTAGGCTCTGTTGACCTTGGTCCGTATGAGCTGGGTTAAAATGAATTTCGATTACAATTTCTGCTCGTTAACCCTTAAGTCGTATACGGACCAGTACATTGAGTTCCTGTCAGTTTATTCTCAAGAAAGACTAAAGAGGTCTGGGACTACGGATATTTGTCCGAACCGCCCATGTCTTGTGGTTAAATTCGTCCGGATCTGAATCCACGACTTTGATTTTGAGATCCGCCACTTGAACTTTAAGATTCGCCACCTATAAGAATAGAACAATCACCTAAATGTGTTTCTGTTGCAATAATAATCGACCACGCATATACACCATCTTTAAGTCTTAACATATTTTTATACTTACCCGAATGACAGGTAGGTTACTGCATATTTCGATTCGTCAGGTGAGTTTTAAATTACAAGATTTTTAAAGATTTGGTGACCCATGCACCTTCCCTGGATAAGCAATTGACCACTGCCTCTGATGTTATTTTGATGATAACTTTCAGATATAAATGGATGGAGACTTGTTCTTCTGTGGCGGACAGGCCACAAGGCTTGAATGAATGATTTATTTAAATAATCGGCTCGCCATAGCGTTATTTTACGTATATTTTTTCACAGTGTTGCGTATAGGAAGGAAGACCGATCATCGGTTTTTAATTGAGTGCATAGCTTGCAGACGCATGAATTGGCTTGAGTATAGCCTGACATGCGGTGCATCGCTATATATGTGGAGCAGTGGTTCGTACTGTACGTACTGTCATACGTAGAGTGGTTCTCGTACCGCTCCAGAGATCGCGTTGCCATAAAAATGCTACCTCTAGTGACAGCCGCTCTCGCGGTCAGGCCGGTGCTGCTTTTCGCTGATCTGGTGGGGTGGGCCCCTCTGCCGTCGATCGCAAGACGGACCGTGCCCTGATCGTAGGAGTCAACAGGCTGACAGAGAAAGACCAATCGTGAGAAATGCTCACAGATCTGGGTACCGTTCGAGAGTGCGTAAAGACCCGACCGAGAGAAATAAATGAATGAATTACAGTTCTGTTCGGAAATACGGGGAAGATGGTGACCCCGCTGGTGGCCGTGAGTCATACAGACTGGGTGAGTCCCAGAAGGGACAGACCGCATATATCGAGAGAGGCCTCGGCGGCCGAAAGAGAGATAGACTGGGAAAAATCCCCGACCGTGCAGACCGTGGGAGTTCTGGTGGCCGAGAAATATTCTTGTTGGCTACCTAGATCGGTCATGATTACTCCTCACGATTTCCAGCAGGTTGTCGGATACGTGACCCCGTCGGTGGCCGTGAGAAATAGAGATCGGGTAAAGCCCCGAGCAACAGAACGTTCATCGAGACAGATTATGGCGACCGTTGAGGCAATTTACGGGAAGAATTCCCCAGTGTGCACGTTGATTAAAAGACGGGGAGAGTGGCCCCGTGAAGCCGTTGGAAACAGACTGAGAGCTACCGGAGAAGCCGTTGACAAATACTGGAAAACATGAATACATTCGATAAATACGGGGAGGGTGACCCCATTGGTGCGTTCGATACAGGGAAAGTTCCCTTTGGTGCCGAAAACCTGATCAATTGCGGGCGTCGCCGCATATTCTTTTCTATTTACGGTTTTCCGTAAATATCTATACTTGGCTACCTAACGTGGTCATACTTACTCCTCCCGTCTACCAGCAATCTGTTGATTTGCGTGTCTGATCGCAATGTCTTAGGTCGCGGTTTCCCCGCGTATCTTTACTGGAGTTACTAAACGTAATATCTGTACTTGCGGTGTCCCCGCAGTATGTTTTCTTTATTGTCCTACGATCTTTCGGTAAATCTTCTTGTTGGCTACTTACGTCGGTCACACTTACTCCTCTCGTTTTCCAGAAATCGGTTCACTTGTGTGTCTAGTTGCAATATCTTGGCTCGCGGTTTCCCCGCGAGGCGTCTACTAATTTCTTCTTGTAGATCTAACTACATAATTTCTTTTCGAGGACATTCTCGAAAGATCTGCCAGTGGTTCGTTCCAGTGTATAAGAGACAGAGTAAAATTGCTTCAGAGAAAGGGATTATAATAATACAGGTCTGTGTGAAACATAGAGGTAACGTGGTGACACTTACCTCAGGTGCCTGTTAGAGAATCGAGTCTGAGAAACGAGAGTTGGTGCATTACCGTTGGTCAGAGCTCTAGGTGACGAGTATCTAGATGATCCTACCATGGGAGGAATAAACGCAGTCGATGAGAGTTACAGACATGTGAGAGTCTGGGCGATCGGATACTAAAGTATATGACAGATGCAAGCAGGCCGAGAAAGATCCTTGTTGGCTACCTAGTTCGGTCATAGCTACTCCTGCCAGTTTCCGCAGGTTGTCGGAGACATGAAAATTCGGGTGGCCGCAAGAGATACAAGCCGGGTAGATTCCCGGAGTAGCAGCCGCACAAACCGAGAGAGCTGCCGGTGGAGCGTTGGCACATACGGGGAAAGTTCCCCAGTGGATACGTTCGATAGAAATATCGGGGAAATTCCCGAAGGACCCGCTGGAATTACACGTGGAGGGTGAACACGTTGGAACAGCACGATAAGTATTCTTATTTGTTTTTAAATTGACCAAGAAGCATGTAAAAGTCTGGGCAGTCGAAAACTCAGGTTAGAGATAACAAGCAGACCAGTAGACAAAGAATTGATCAATGCGTAAATATTACTGTTGGCTACCTACGTTGGTCATAGATGCTCCTCCCGTTTTCCCGAAGTGTATCTACTTGCGTGTCTGATCGAAGTCATCGATACGAGTACGTTTGGATAATCGGGTACCCAGGTGAATACATGGTTGCTTGTCGTCACACACAGTTCTGAGAACTGACTGAAGTGCGAGGTCGGGCCCCCTCGTGCGTAGGTCGGATCGAAGATCTGTGTGCAGATAGCGAAGGTTATAGACAGAAGACCTTCACTATCAGAGTCCGTGAATACCATGCCAGTGTCATTTTTATCGAAGCAGATTATATCAGTGTTGGTGGGTAACTGCTAACACAGAGGACGGGAACTTACTCCGTCAATTGTGCATGATAAAATATACGTGTGCGGCCGTTTATGCCATATACGGAAATAGACCGAGAGATACGTGTTGAGCGGAAGGCGTGATAGCTAAGTGTCTAGCATGATATGACGAAGAGCTGTGAGACTGGTAGTGTCTAGGACTACAGAGGTTAGAGAGTTGGGGACAGTAATGTCTAGGAGCACAAGACGTTGAATTTAGCTACCGATAATTGTATAGGCCGAAATGGCTTATGGACTTGTTTCAAATATGTCTGAACCTCGTAACTTAAGAGAACGTTTGGTGTCCCTAATTGGCGATAGTTTCAGAGTCACAAGATGCTGAATTGTACGACATCAGGTAGAGAGGAAGAAGAGGCTAGTAGCTTGGAAGGTAGTCAAGGCGAGAAAGACTCCTGCCGGTATGATTACGAACCCTGTTTCGAGTACGGCCATCCTCAGAACGTTGCCCATACGGCGACCGCGGAGTAGGCAGAGTCAGACCTAGTGACTAATTCGAACAGTGTTACTATCTTGGAGAAGAGGCCCGTCTTTAATCTTTACAGGTGAGAGCGAACATCCTGGTAGATATAGAGAGCAACCATTTGGCATTGAGATTTGACAGCGAAGTGACTCGGGCGACTCCAGACGTGTCTGCAAGCTGGAGTCGACACCGTCCGAGAACTAGGCAGGCAGAACGCCACACTTCAAGGTGTTGCAAAACATAAGAAATATTTATAAGGGTGAAATGCTGCATCAAGCATCATCTGCTGAGCCTAGGATCGGCTGATTACGCGTTGATTCTGAGTCGCATACCCTGTGTCAGTTTATTTGACGGTTCTGTTTTAATCGCCGTAGTTCTAGTAATCGAGTTTACTTAGGAACGAATATCGAGCAATGCCTTTTGCACGACGATGAAATCGCTGCAGAAGTTTCAGATTAGACTGAATAACGTTACATTTCCTCACATTTGATTCAGTCGGTCTATTATTACATTACAAATAGACTGTAGTAGGCCGATTTCTCAGCCCCACGCAGGTCAAATTAGTCACCTTATAATAGTAAATTATCATAGTAACTTACAGAGTAATAATTATGGGAAACACTATTAAAAATTATTGTCTGCTGTTGGCTGTTGGTTTTTGAACACTTTGGAAGAGAGTGGAACAAAACGTTGGTAGTTGTCTGCGTGATAGCATATAGACAAACGTTGGAACTCCTTGCCGTTACCAATTTTGAGTCTCCCACTGTGTGTACCACAGTAGACATTTTCTGGACTATTGAAGACGCATTTATTTCAGAACTGTTAGGTAGCTTCGGTAAGCGCCGTCGTGAGGTTCTTGTAGGGCGCTATATAAATGGTCATATACTTACATACATACATACATACATACATATATACATACATACATACATACATACATACATACATACATACATACATACATACATACATACATACATACATACATACATACATACATACATACATACATACATACATACATACATACATACATACATACATACATACATACATACATACATACATACATACATACATACATACATACATACATACATACATACATACATACATACATACATACATACATACATACATACATACATACATACATACATACATACATACATACATACATACATACATATAAACATACATACATACATACATATATACATACATACATACATACATACATACATACATATATACATACATACATACAAACAACCTCCCCATTTAGCCCACACGCACACAAATTGGGACAATGGTGTCGAACATTGACCAGCATTGACCCTATGTGTTTGCACCGCCGATGGGCCTACTCTTTTATAATCAGGCTAATTCGGATAAGTGAGCTATGTTATTTTAATGACAGCACAGGTCCTATAGCTGCGTAATTCCACGTCATTTTCCTACCGTCGTCTGACGACCGAAAGTGAATCACAACGATGAACCCACATTTCACCCATGCTTTATATCAAATGCCAAACCATGGGCCAACTCAGGACCACGTGAACCTAGCTATTAAAGTCTATCCTATGCATCTATCGCAATAACCACATGTTATCCTACCTCTTGTGAATGTTCCTGTTAATTAGGTAAACTATACAATTATACTATATATGTAAGCAGCTGCCTAAGGGCCCCGCAACATCAAGGGCCTCGCAAGGCCGCAACCCCATGGGTTCCAATCCAAAGGCGACTAAACTTCTATAGTTCTTTAAAATTTAGTAGATGCTTTGCACTGCTTGCAGAATATAAAGCTGGAAACCGCACGTGAATTCAAAGGAATTCTTCGCTAAAATGAAGTATATTGCAAGAACCGGACAGCAGTTCATATCTAGTATAATAATAATTTTATAACATATTCAGAGTTTCGCACAATACTCCGAGAATAATTGAACTAAAAGATGACACTGGTGAAAGTTCATATCGGACCAAGACGAACTCCACTGATTAAGTAAAGACGTCTTTTTTCATTAAGAAACAACTAAATTCATCTTATACAATCTACTTATCAGAAATAGTTCGCTTAAGTGAGCAATAATTACATTATTCTGACGACTAGACATCTGAAATTGTAAATGACCGCTGATGCATTATAAAACATGTAGGAATACATGCAAGATAGCTCTCGTATCTAAATAGCGACCTCTACGAACGTCTCAGAAGCGCTGTTAACATTTAGAAATAAACAGACGTATGATCGTATGACAAGGTCTGGCCAATGATGAAAGATCTTGCTTCAATAGGAGGCTAGTGAAATATATGGAGGAATTTCGGTCACCTAAAAATGCACAGTCAACGCTGTAGCCTGGAATATTTCTGTCACTTCAACAGAAACTTAATCAACAAACTAAAATCGGACGTCGATCAGCAATTATCAGATGCTCGTTTCTCTTAGAATGGAATCGAGTCGACTGTCGCTGTTTCTGGGGCTGCAATCTGATGGAGTGCCAACGAAAGGTTCGATCATGGGGCTGTCGACGCCATCTGGAAGTTGGTGTTGTTGCTGTTGTTGCCGCTGTTGTTGTTCACTGTGTTTGGTGATGGTCAGTGTCCTCCCGTTGAACATATTCCAGACCTTGACCTTCCAGATGAAGGCCAAACATACGCTCATACCCTGCAGGGCATCGAAGGCGATGAAGACGTACCACAGTAGAGACAGCCCCGTCAGGTAGGCAGCAAGGGCCATGACCCAGGTGGTCGTCATGACAACCGTCAGTTGAACGCAGATGACGAATCGCTTCTTGTCTTTGGCCGTTTGTAGCATGTGATCCGGGTTCTTCCTGATTGGTCGCGACTCGAGACAGAGACGACACGTCACGATGACGTACATCGTGACATTGGTTACAACGACTAGACTGATTGGAAGGATGAAGAGCAGTAGCTGGCTGAGCCCGAGCACAAAGCAGCCTCTTGTCTGTGCGTCGTACAGCTGATCCCATCCGTCCAACCTCAGCACTGCAATGGCAGTTGACCCAGCAGCAGCTGCGGCGGGGATCAGCCAGGCGTAGAGGGAAAAGAAGGCGAAGCAGGCGCACTGCTGGTTCTGCGAAGAAGAGTCAGACTGAGGAGGCTGAGAGGAGGTGAGGCGACGGAAGACGTCGATGGTCATGACGCTCAGCCAGAAGAAGGCCGTCATGTAGGCGTATTGGATGACGATGGACAGACCGAAGCAGGCAAGAGGACCAGGGAAGTCGTCTCTGGGAAGAATGACGAAGAGGAAGAGCAGGTGGGCGACGATCAGACACACGCTGTAGCAGACGACGTATCTGTTGGCGCCATCAGACCTCAGCGCCGAAAACAGGTAATAGAGGACAACGTAGACAACGAGGAACAGGAGACAGAAGAGTGTTCCAACGATCGAGAGGAGGCGCTGCATCGAATTCATCTGAAAGAGGACAAACCTCGTACTCATTGGTTGGAAGGGAGGAGCCAGCTGCGACGTTTCAGTTGTTTCCATGGCAACGGTGGTGTCTGATTCCGATTGTGACGATGACGTCAGATGATCGGTGTGATTCTCTTCGTCGTCATCGTCGTAGTCGCCGCCATCGCCGCCATCGCTGGCCAATGAACGTCGCAGCTCATTGTCACGTGACTCGCTTGCTTCCTCAACCTCTCTGTCGTTCTGCAGCGTCGCCATCGGCACGCACCTTCCGCTCTGAAATTCCATATCCGGTGAGCACGTGACCTGTCGACATGCGTCAGCGAATGGATCATAGACACGACCAAGGCAATCGGGAAATTCAACGCGGGTTTCTGCCACGTAGCCACTTCCGGTCTTCGTTTCCGTGACGATGGCGTGACGTCTGTTGAAGTCGAGGGTGACGACGAAGGGGGCCGACCCCTCGAAGAAGGCGTCCGTTGCGCTGCCCACAATAGGGGCCAGTTTGACGTCATCACATCTCAGGTAGGTTTCGTTGACGTGGTTGCACTGAGCACAGTGTCTGTTGCGAAAGACTCGATTGCCTGCGTAGACGTAGTTCGTCTCCTGGCGACACTTCTGCCTCGTTGCTTCGTCTCTCCATTCGCGGTCGCATCTGCCGATGTGGCTGCGGCACCTGCGTGGGTCCCCTGGAAGCCCACCCCAATCACGCACTGGGGCGAAGTCGACGGGACAGGCGGCATGAATGAACAGTCGAAGATCGCTGGTTCGGTTGAGGCGCAGATGAGCCCCGCATCTCAGCTTTGCCACCCAGAAGACGGGATGACGCTCGCCTGAACAGATGGCGCAGAAGATGTTCCTATATAGAACTAGTGACGTATTTCCGGTGACCGGAAGCAGGAAGAAGCGGTTGCTCGTCGCTGGGCTGACGTTGTTCTCGCAGTGACTGCGCACCTCACGGTCAGCGAAATCCTTCGGACACTTGGACACCTTATAGACCTCGATCGTGTATCCGGTCTGTATGTCGTCCATGCGCTGACAGGTGGCGACCCCGCGTGGCAGGTGAGCAAACGCAGTGGCGCCATCTGAGGATGGAGGAGGCTGAAAGTCCTTGCAGCAGTCGTCGTAGTAGATGCACGAAGCGTCGCAGAAGCAGTTTCGACTGAAGGACGATGAACTGGCTTTCTGGCCGCACTTTCCTCGCAGCTGGCATATAGGTGACGACAGACTGCTCTGCACTCGTTGACCTCCTTCCGTCAAGTACTTCCCACCTGTCGGCCCCGCAAGGGTAACACCAGTAGCAGCGGCAACTGAAGTAGAGACCGACCCTTCTCCATCTCCACACGTCGTTCGAAAGAGGAAGGAGAGGCAGATGGAAATGAGAAAGAGAGAGGCCAGAGGAATCCTCCTCCGTCGAATGATCCACATTGGATGTAGGCTGCTGAGGATGGCAATCGTTGTGTTATTCTTCATCTTCATCCCAACTTCCACCAACTTAAGTTTAACTCATTAAACGTTGTCAGGGTTGCAAGCAGCTGTAAATTTCTGCATCATTCCGTGATTCCTTCCTTTAATCAATCTACCCGTCGATATATCCATCGTTCGATCCACTCGTTAGCCTCCTAAACACTTCCGAACTCTACGACTGATGCAGGTTATAAGGTCGAAGGCGGAGGATAATTGCATAGGCAGCCTCGACATCACCAGCATCGATGTCTGGATGGAGAGAGCGTTGCCAATTCCGAACGACAGCCCCAGCACCACCACCATCAACGACAGCAGCAGCAGCTGCTGAAACACAGATGATTGGTTCACCTAAAAACCGCAGAACAAACAGACGAAGTCACTCAGCAATCACCTCTCGACGAACCACTCTAATAACTGTATTTAACACAACCAACGGCGTCGACAGGTTCATGAGAATGGGGACGCCCTTGTGAACTACATAGACGACGCTATAGAAGAACCATGATGCATACATACAATGTTTCTGCCAAATAATGACTGGATTGGGTCAGGTTTCAATGCCATTCTTACATGGAATTCTTCAACAATTCGGTTACTATTTGCATAAAGACTGTTTCCGAATATATTGACCACTTAAGTACTTGATATAAGTCTAAGTAAGTAAGTACTTAACTGTCTGAGTGGAAGAATTGCAAGTTGATGTTGGACAATTTCTTAACTACAGGAGCAACTAGCATGAGGCAAATGACAATGCTAGCAATGATAGCAGACCCATATGTGTAATTATAGAGCCATAATTATGTATTTCCGATGTTAAACAACAATCAAGTACAATTAAGTTGAATCACCGTATCTCTTACGCTTATAATATTATGCGAAAGTGCATTTAAGGACTACATATAAACTTACGTCTGTTTAGGCTGGGCTTGATGTTCTTGTGACCAAGCAAGAGTCCTATTTTGTCATGGCACAGAATCGCAATCTGTAGTAGTGTCAGGATATTTCATTTTTAGAACTATATCCAGTCCCTTCAGCTGGCTAGTGCACGCTAACCCGTGCAGCTTTACTGTAAACTCTAGGATGCCATGCATATATAACGGTGACCTTCGACCCTATTTCACTCCATCGTCTAGCTATGGCTTCTGCAATTCTGTTCTGACTGATTGTCAGCTTCATTCTGACGGAAACTCTCACTCTCTCAGTGGCCAATTTAACTAAAATCTCTCATATTTCAAAATATATTAGAGATATGCTGCGCTGACTATACTTATTTACGAATGACTCACATTCAATATCTTGCTCTTGGGTCTGGCAAGGGATTACAGTGAACCAGATGATACCCAGACGCTTCGATTGGCTAGTGGCTACCCCATGTAGCTTTCCAGAATCCTATAACGTTCGTACATAGCACGAGAATACTGCCTACTTTCGGTAGAAGTCCCTTTTTGATCAACCTTCTTATGAACGAGTGTGTTATATAATTATCTTCTCTTGCTGGACACACTACCTTTCTCTTTGCATCTGTCTAAATTACCTAGACGGCCAAGTTCATACCGCCTTGTAGAAGCTTCCGTCGCATAACCTCCTCTCACTCTCCTCAGTCTGACCCTTCAAAGTAGTAAATTGGTCAATAGGTTATTAAAAATAATCATGATATTATGTATACACTGCACCTTCTCATCCTATGCCACCTCTTCCTTCTATTTCCCCCTCGTCTTCTTCCTACTTTTCCTCCTCTTCTTCCGCCTTTTCTTCTTCTTTCTCCTCTTCCTTATCTTCTTCTTCCTCCTCCTCCTGCTCCTCTTCCTCCTCTTCTTCCTTCTCTTCTTCCTCCTCCTCTTCCTCCTCCGCTTCTTCTTCCTCCTCCTCCTCCTCTTCTTCTTCCTCCTCTCCTCTTTTTCTTCTTCCTCATCTTCATCTTCTTCCTCATCATCCTTCTCTTCCTTCCATCTGTTTCCTCTGGTCCGTCATAAAAAACAATCCTTTGCAATCAACAGATAGTAACTACAGTCCACGGACATCTACATTAATTGTTAACCACCGTAATACTGACGTGCGTTTGTTGTTGATGTCCTTTGTCCCTTTGCAACCATTGTCTATCCGCGTGTTTGTCACTGTCCCTCTGCGTGTACGCCGACTACATGTACGGTCAGTTATAATATGGCCAAATGCGCAGAAAACGAGTGGTATGAAAGGGAGATTATGAGGTCGTCAGAGAAAATTGCTGTGGCCAATGGGTGTATAACACCGGACGAAGTAACTGTGGACTAACTAATGACAGAATGAACGCTTGCTACATCGACGATTATTATGTCGACGTGGCTTCCGCCTGAATCAGTTATGATGGATGTCGAGATTGGGCAAAATATAGAGATCTACATATTGGCCACGAATAATTACGTCTATCACTGATACAACTGAATATGCTGTAGGCCTACAAGTACAGATCTAAATATATATGTAAACTGTATATTTACCACATGCACCTATAATTACTGATTCATTCATTCGTTTATTTGTTCATTCATTCATTCTCACTGTCTCAAAATCACTCTCCCCCACTCTCTCAATCGCGCTCTCTATCTTGGGCTCAATATATGTCTGTCTGTTTGTCTCTTTCTCTCTTTTAGATACATGGATGTCTACCGTAATTAGATATACACGTACAATAATCGTTGAAAACGAAGGATTTTGTTATTCAATAAATCGTTACCGAGTTGACTGCACACAGTGTATGGCAGTTGACAAATGCGGACAAAGTGGTTCTGGACAAAGTGGCTCATAACTTCTTAAAGTGATGGTCCTGAGGACCAACGCTGGTCTGTGGATATCTATTATCTAGTCGCCGGTCCTTGAAACGGTCCTTAAAATTCATCACTTCTCAACTCATTCGTGAAAATGTATACATATAGGCCTACTATCTTAATCTTATTTTCGTTAAAATCAGTAATCGTTGAGAATATTTCTTTAAAAGAAATGCTACAGTATAAAAAATCTGTTAGTTCTATACAAAATATAGTTTGAAATCGAGCGTGTAGACCTAAACATGTTCGTCTTTTGGCACTACGAAATAAACCTGGAGAAAGAGAATGAGGGACATTAAAATTCATTTGTTCTTAGTTTATATCGTCAAAGGGAGCGATGATTGAGTAGACATAACAGAGAGACGTTTCTTTTAAATATTCTTTTAAAAATTAATCCTTATGAACACGAACAGACAAGAGCATTCCAGTCTGGGACGTTTTCTGACAAGTATAGAAAAGCAGCAAAACCGCGTTCACTTCGGCGCTTAGAGCGAACACGAGAGCAATGATAATTTAAGCGAAGTGGGATCCGATTTGGATAAATAAATCTAGAGTTTATAGATCGAAGATGAATCGACCGTTCTTACGAAGATAATTCTGACCCAGAATACATAAAATATGGATTTGTCTTTACCGGAGATGAAATGGTCTCGAACCATTTTTAGTCTTGCAGGTGTGGTGCTATATTTAGTAATGATGTCATCAAAGTAACTTCGTCACTTGAATGCAATTCGTCCAACTTATAAGGATAAACCAATTGATATATTAACATTGAAGCGCGAGATAATAATAATAAAACAATCAACAGAAACAGATGGTTAAGAGCATTAAATTTAATGTTTGTCAATTGAGGGCATCTTTCTTGCATGTGTATGGCTATCCTTCGCATAGCAAAGTCCATAAAGCCTTTACGATTGGAGAAGACCTCATTCTTCCATGTGTACAGCAAAAGGTTGAATGCCTTCAGTTCGTCGCCAATCCATGGCTCTGACTGCCATCAAGCGTTGCAATTATTTGCGTGTCAAGAATAAACAATTAAGGCCGTGTTTCCCTTAAAGTTTTCCAATAGCCTATATTAACATTTTTTAATTATTACGTTCTATTCCTGACGAATTTTGAAAACATGTGTGGCTTTTTGTTATCATAGGCCAATAGTTTAACTATAGGCCTAGATAAACAGTGTTTTGCAAAAGCATTACCATTACAACTCTTACAGGAACGATTAGCCTACCTGTTAATAGTTATAAGATATCAAACTGTTTACACTTAGTCAGAGTATATTGCCAGTAGGCGTAGAGCCGTACACCCTATAAATAAATGTAGAAACAGTGTGAATGGAGTGAAAATTCAGTGCTCTGCGTCTTTCTAAAGCGGGCCGTATTATCGTCTCGAACAAACTTAATTATTCAATGAGAGTATGATCGGGTTACATCCTTCACCACCGCTCGCCTGTTTGAATGGACGACTGCGCTATTTATGGACCCGAATCCCCGCGGAAGGACCGTACTATATGACTTGCCCGAGATCTAATTAAATTTCTTAAATGAGCCTGCGACGGTATGAATATGGTACGCGTGTTCTACTTCGTCCTTATCAATGACATTGTGAATATCTCTTCCGAACTTGTGAATCACGTCATAATGACGTAAATTGTAAAACGCGATTTAGTTTGGTTCAGCAACTTTAGCAGTCAAGCCAATAAATCCCTCACACTTTATGTACGTAGGGTCTTTATCCCTATAGGTCGCGATTCCGCGTTTAACTTCAGTAGTCTGTAAACACCGAAATAAAGATGGCGTCGGTCCCTAGCTTAAAAAATTCAATAACCACAGTTGTAGAATGTAGACGACACAATGAACTCATTCATGATTGTCTTACATCTTCTGTTGTTGCGAGGTAAGAGTCGTAGGGAGTAGAGATCAGAACTGTAGTCAGATCACCACCAGCAGTACTTACAAGTTACAACCCGGCGACATCGGTCGATATGAAGCACCATCTGAATATAATATCGATCTAACAACGAATGTCACCATAATACGTCGACATACATAAACTATATGTATATATATATATATACAGACACTCACTCACACACACACACACACACATTTATATATATTGTTGGGAACACGTGCATAACCTGCCCTATAGTTTACCGTGGTGGCCTATACCTGTGCTTGTATGAATGTGGGATTGTCTCATTGGACATCCTTTTCTTTGAATCTTTCTTTCTCCTGCTCTGTGCAATGGAGGGCAAAGTTTAACCAGGAGTGTCTTTAACTAGGAGTGTGTCCTTCTCTACAAATAGAAGGAACACATTATTTTAAGGGAGTTCTGACAGTCATTCTTGTTTTGGAAGGTCGTAAGCGTTCAGCCCGTTGCTTATTGTCTGCGTGTGACTGACTGTCTGAATCTCAGTTGTTAGTCATTGAGCTAGAAAGTTTAATGTACGCCGTTCTCTCGCGGTTCCGTTTCCTTCGATGAGAACCGTATTGAAATTGTGCCTGTCTTGTCTGCGTATCGACCGTCAGCAGTTTCTTGACTTTTTTGCTGTCTTCTTGGCTAGGTTATGTATAACTTGTGTATAAATGATTAAATTGATATTTTTTATCATATCCCTAGAGCCTTAATCATTTTCTCAGTTATAGCATTCAATAATATATGTATATTAGTCAAACTAATGACGAGCTCAGTAATATAGCCGAATGGTTTACAACAAACAAACTCACTCTCAATTTAGATAAAACTAACTTCATACTTTTTAGATCTCATAGAAAACCCCACCGCAGCATTTACCTACGCTTACTATCATGAATACTCCCATCACACAGGTCATTTCAACCAAATTTCTAGGTATCTATGTAAACCAACATTTATCATGGACTGACCACATAACGGCAATATCATCAAAAATTGCTAAAACTCTTGGCATACTGACTAAAATTTCAAAAATTCTACCGGCAAAGACGCGATCCACTCTCTATTACACCTTTCATAATTATTATATCCTTACATTACGTATGGTAACATCATATGGACCACTGCATATAAATCTAACTTAAACAACCTGCATATCTTACAAAAAAGAGCGATACGATTTTTAGCTAACTTGCCGTATCATGCACATATAGAAACTGAATTTCAAGAGAAGGAAATACTAAGAATAGAATAAATACGAATATTGCAAATTGGACTATTTATATATCGACACTCAGACAAATTGCTACCTCGATCTTTCTGTCATTATTTCCCACTCAAACCAAATGAAAATCTGCACGTATTGAGACACCCAAATACTCTCTTTACCCCACTCGCGAGAACTAGCATAAGACTCGCATCCATAAAATGCATGAGCCCAAAAATTTGGAACAATATACCGCTTGAGATAAATATTCAGCAATTTAAATATAAATTTAGGCAATTCATTCTACAGGATCTTAAATGACCAGAAGCTTAGAGTAGGATATAATACGCTTGGTCACGAGTCTACCTTGGTTGAAATAGGATTGCTTGGTACCATTAATATTCCTTTAATATTAAATATGCCTATTACGATTGTTGTAACATTGTTGTAACAGTGTTTAAACTGCTATTGTACATGAACTGTAGATATTCTAGCCTGTAACCTGCGATTGTTTGAATATAGTTAAGGGTAGTTAAGTTCGTTATAGTTCTGAAGTGCTTAAATAGCTAAAACTATCGATCTATCGATGTACGGTCATCTGACTTTCTAGAATTCTACTTAATGTGGGGGGGTGGCCCTAAATAGCGGGGCCTTCACAGTCCCTATTTGGGTCTCCCTTGGTGATCAGCAACTGTCTGTTATTACTCAAAACATTTGTATCATGATCTATGCTGTTTTACTGAATAAAACACTGATTGACTGATGATTGATTGCTATATATTTGTATATATATATATATATATATATATATACATCACTTCTGTAGTAGGACTACATGCATGCACTCATTCATTTCGTAAATTTATACAGATCCTTTTCAAGTAATTTATTCAGAGATACATGTACTCCCAGGTCACCAGCATACATACATACATACATACATACATAGTACATGAATACATACATACATCTATGCATACATGCATACATACATACATACATACATGCACACACATACACACATACATGTATGCATACATGCATACATACATGCATACGTACATACATCTATGCATACATGCATGCATGCATACATACATACATACATACATACATGCACACATATAAACACATACATGTATACATACATACATACATGCATACATACATACATACGTACATACATACGTACATACGTACATACATACGTACATGCATACGTACATGCATACGTACATACGTACATGCATACGTACATGCATACGTACATGCATACGTACATGCATACGTACATGCATACGTACATGCATACGTACATGCATACGTACATACATCTATGCATACGTACATACATCTATGCATACATGCATACATGCATACATACATACACATACACATACACACATACATACATACACATACACACATACATGTATGCATACATGCATACATACATACATGCAATACGTACATACATCTATGCATACATGCATACATACATACACACACATACACACACATGTATGCATACATGCATACATACATACATACATACATGCACACACATACACACATACATGTATGCATACATGCATGCATACATGCATACGTACATACATCTATGCATACATGCATATATACATACATACATACATACATACATACATACATACATACATGCACACACATACACACATACATGTATACATACATACATACATGCATACATACATGCATACATGCATACGTACGTACATGCATAGTACGTACATCTATGCATACATGCATACATACATACATACATACATACATACATGCCCACACATATACACATACATGTATGCATACATGCATACATACATACATACATACATACATACATGCCCACACATATACACATACATGTATGCATACATGCATACATACATACATGCAATACGTACATACATCTATGCATACATGCATACATACATACATACATACATACATACATACAAACACACACACACACACACACACACCACACACACCACACACACCACACACACCACACACACCACACACACCACACACACCACACACACCACACACACCACACACCACACACCACACACCACACACACACACACACACACACACACACACACACGTATGCATACACACACACACACACATGTATGCATACACACACACATGCATGCATACGTAATTACATCTATGCATACATACATACATACATACATACTTACATACATACATACATACATACATTCACACACTTACACACATACATGTATACATACATACATACATGCATACATACATGCACACACATACTCACATACATGTATGCATACATACATACATACATACATACATGCATACATATATACGCACATACATCTATACATGCATACATACATACATGCATACATACATACATGCCCACACATACACACATACATGTATGCATACATGCATACATACATACATGCAATACGTACATACATCTATGCATACATGCATACATGCATACATGCATGCATACATGCATACGTGCATACGTACATACGTACATACGTACATACACACACACACACACACACACACACACACACACACACACACACACACACACACACACACACACACACACAGACACACACGCACAGACACACACGCACACGCGCACGCACACGCACACGCACACGCACACGCGCACACACGCACACACGCACACACGCACACACGCACACGCACACACACACACACGCACACACGCACACGCACACACACACACGCACACACACACACGCACACACACACACGCACACACACACACGCACACACACACACGCACACACACACACGCACACACACACACGCACACACACACACGCACACACACACACGCACACACACACACGCACACACACACACGCACACACACACACGCACACACACACACGCACGCACACACACGCACACACACACACACGCACACACACACACGCACACACACACACGCACACACGCACACACACACACGCACACACACACACGCACACACACACACACGCACGCACACACACGCACGCACACACACACACGCACACACACACACACACGCACACACACACACGCACACACACACACGCACACACACACACGCACACACACACACGCACACACACACACGCACACACACACACGCACACACACACACGCACACACACACACGCACACACACACACGCACACACACACACGCACCAGTGTGCATACATGCATACATAGTACGTACATCTATGTATACATGCATACATAGTACGTACATCTATGTATACATGCATACATACATACATACATACATACATACATGCACACACATACTCACATACATACATACATACATACATACGTGCATACGTACTTACGTACATACGTACATACGTACATACATCCATGCATACATGCATACATGCATACATGCATACATGCATACATGCATACATGCATACATGCATACATACATGCATACATGTATACGCACATACATCTATACATACATACATCTATACGCACATACATACATACATCTATACATACATACATACATACATGTATGTATGCATACATGCATACATACATGCAATACGTACATACATCTATGCATACATACATACATACATACATACACACACACATACACAGACATTTATGCATACATGCATACATACATACATACATGCATGTATGCATACGTACATACATCTATGCATACATGCATACATACATACATGCACACACATACACACATACATGTATGCATACATGTATGCATACATACACACATACATGCATACATGCATACATACATACCTCTATGCATACATACATCTATGCATACATACATACATACATACATACATACATGCATACATGCACACACATACACACATACATGTATGCATACATGCATACATACATACATACATACATACATGCATACATGCATACGTACATACATCTTTGCATATATGCATACATACATACATACATGCAGACACATACATGTATGCATACATGCATGCATACGTACATGCATACGTACATGCATACGTACATACATAAATGCATAAATACATACACGCATGCGTATATATGCAATCACACTGCGCCTTATGTTCAACTTCGATCAGAATTATTCAGTCTGAGTTGATGTCGTATTTCGAAACGTTGAAGAATATGCGATCGCACACTTAACTCTGCCTCTTCTTCATTTTATATACTATATATATACACATACATTGATACACACTGATACATGATAATGCATATAATTTATACATGTATAGTTGCATTGCATTTTTCTACCACCAGACAAAAAATTACGTTTCTGTATAAATTGATCATTTAACCCAGAAACAGATTTGTCACATGTATAGGATGATCGTAAAAATCACTCAAATGTTACGCAAGCATTCTAGCGCGATGAGGATGATGGTGGTGGTGGTGATGATGATAATGATAATAATAAAAACAATAGTAATAATGATAATCGTGATAATAATACAGTAGCAGTTGTAGCAGTAGTTGTGGAAGTAGTAGTAGTAGTAGTAGTAGCAATAATTATAATTATAATAATGACAATAGCAACAATAACAGTAACATGTATGTATTAGCTGTTTGGTGGGTCTATCAGAGTTTCAGAGCAGTTATGGGGCGCATATGGAGCAATGACTATATATAGTCTCGACACCTAATCGAACAAATTGTGACCTGCAGTATATCTGTAAAACACCGGCTGTCGCAATTTTACACCTATTCAAGTCTCTTAGATTTAGTTAATTCGCAGCCTTTAAGTTGTCAAACACACGCTTCAACTGTAGTCTGTATAGGTGGTCTATAAACCACAATGTCACCGAATTGATCCCTGTGTTGCTTCGTCCAATGGCACAGTTAATCGACTGATTACAGAAAGATCGAATTTGTTCGTGTAGATACATTATGCACAATTGGTTAACATGTTAATGTAATGCATACTGTGAGATTACCTTTAGCAAGAGACAATCGAGGAGTTTTGCATCTTGTGGATAAGGTATACGCTCGAATCACAGAGAACAACGATTTCTCACACATTCGCTTTTGTGGCTTATAATATTAAAAATTATGCCGGGCCTTCTAAGTAACAGCACGCAATATGATACTATACTCTTAATACTACACGCACGCACACGCATGCATCCGACTGTTACAGGCTATGATCTTTCAAAGGATCGGCGTATATATATATATACATATATACGTATATAGATATAAGTATAATGTATATGACTGTATCCGTATGTTTATGTATATATACCTATACGTATGCACCTATATATAGTGTATAATGGCTATGTAATTTATATCTCGACTTGTCAGGCTCGGCCTGTGCAACTTGTTGCAGAGGCTGGAGAGGCAAGACCTAGCTAGGCTCCAGCAGCTGAGACGTGGCTATACGATGTGAGCTGTGGTAGTGAGACAGGTCGTCCTATTGCTCTCTCCCTCTCGCCGCCGCCCAAGCATGGACTTCTAAATGACAGCAAGTGAGTGCGTAGCCAACCGGGCGATGTGAATACATTCCTAACCAGTCAACGTGTAAAAAAAATGATATGCGAGTTACAGCCGTCGCTGAACGCGTGACGTTTGCGGTCACAGGCTTTTCTTAAGAAATCCTGAGGATTGAGGTCTGGAGGCGAAAGCTACAGTGACTGGAGTTAGGCTCTGTGTTGCCAACCAGTGACTTGACTGATTGATGGGGGCAGACGGACGAATGGATTAATGCAAAAATGAATGGGT
Source organism: Bimastos eiseni (assembly GCA_959347315.1). NCBI lineage: Eukaryota > Metazoa > Annelida > Clitellata > Crassiclitellata > Lumbricidae > Bimastos > Bimastos eiseni. The sequence goes on from OY365808.1 coordinate 26,918,431, forward strand.
GGGTGGATGAACGGGTGGGTGGATGGATGGGTGGGTGGATGGATGGGTGGGCGGATGGATGGGTGGGCGGATGGATGGGTGGGCGGATGGATGGGTGGGCGGATGGATGGATGGTTGGGCGGATGGATGGATGGGTGGGCGGATGGATGAATGGTTGGACGGATGGATGGATGGATGAATGGTTGGGTGGATGGATGAATGGGTGGGTGGATGGATGGGTGGGCGGATGGATGGGTGGGCGGATGGATGGGTGGGCGGATGGATGGATGGTTGGGCGGATGGATGGATGGTTGGGCGGATGGATGGATGGTTGGGCGGATGGATGGATGGTTGGGCGGATGGATGGATGGTTGGGCGGATGGATGGATGGTTGGGCGGATGGATGGGTGGGCGGATGGATGAATGGTTGGACGGATGGATGGATGGATGAATGGTTGGGTGGATGGATGAATGGGTGGGTGGATGGATGGGTGGGCGGATGGATGGGTGGGCGGATGGATGGATGGTTGGGCGGATGGATGGATGGTTGGGCGGATGGATGGATGGTTGGGCGGATGGATGGATGGTTGGGCGGATGGATGGATGGTTGGGCGGATGGATGGGTGGGCGGATGGATGAATGGTTGGACGGATGGATGGATGGATGAATGGTTGGGTGGATGGATGAATGGGTGGGTGGATGGATGGGTGGGCGGATGGATGGGTGGGCGGATGGATGGATGGTTGGGCGGATGGATGGATGGTTGGGCGGATGGATGGATGGTTGGGCGGATGGATGGATGGTTGGGCGGATGGATGGGTGGGCGGATGGATGAATGGTTGGACGGATGGATGGATGGATGAATGGTTGGGTGGATGGATGAATGGGTGGGTGGATGGATGGGTGGGCGGATGGATGGGTGGGCGGATGGATGGGTGGGCGGATGGATGGATGGATGAATGGTTGGGTGGATGGATGAATGGGTGGGTGGATGGATGGGTGGGCGGATGGATGGGTGGGCGGATGGATGGGTGGGCGGATGGATGGATGGTTGGGCGGATGGATGGATGGTTGGGCGGATGGATGGATGGTTGGGCGGATGGATGGGTGGGCGGATGGATGAATGGTTGGACGGATGGATGGATGAATGGTTGGGTGGATGGATGAATGGGTGGGTGGATGGATGGGTGGGCGGATGGATGGATGGTTGGGCGGATGGATGGATGGATGAATGGTTGGGTGGATGGATGAATGGTTGGGTGGATGGATGAATGGTTGGGTGGATGGATGGGTGGGCAGATCGATGGGTGGGTGGATGGATGGGTGGGCGGATGGATGGGTGGGCGGATGGATGGGTGGGTGGATGGATGGGTGGGCGGATGGATGGGTGGGCGGATGGATGGATGGGTGGGTGGATGGATGGGTGGGTGGATGGATGGGTGGGCGGATGGATGGGTGGGCGGATGGATGAATGGTTGGACGGATGGATGGATGGATGAATGGTTGGGTGGGTGGATGGATGAATGGGTGGGTGGATGGATGAACTGGTGGGTGGATGAACGGGTGGGTGAGTGGGACGTGAGCATGGGAGGAGCAGACGGGTGGATGGTTGGAAGCAGCCGCTGATAGACATCGCTTAGGTGTAGAAATAGGGCAGAAAAACAGTACAGATATCGGCGTCCATCATCGTCTGAGCAAAATCCCTGGTTAAATGCATCGGCGGAACGAATGTGGGACAACCATTGACCTCGATTTGATTGAGTCTAACGACCTCATGTTCTGCGGCGCTCAGGCAGAAACAAGGGAAGGGACGCCATGGGTTTTAACTTGTCATCATTCGTTCATACTGAACTTTTAGTCATACTTCGGTTTGTCAGTTTGAAATTAAGCAAAAATAGTAATAGTTGTTATTATGACTCTGTCTCAACTCTTCCAAGAGAGATTTCATGTATCCTGTTAGGCAGAACTCCTCATCATAGGCCTACTTGACCAAATCAAGAAAATTCCGACCCTACAATCCACTTACCCACTAACTCGTCATCCCTTCCATTCACCTCAGATGCTCCAGCCAGGAATCTTGGAGTCACCTTTGATCCTCATCTCCTTCTCCAAGCACGTTCCAAACCTCTCTCGCTCCTGTTTCATACACATTCGCGACCTCCGTCGCATCCGACCCATGCTCGACTTCAAAACTGCTTCCGCCATTGCCACCGCCATCGTTAACTCTAAACTCGATTACTGCAACTCCCTTTTCCTCAACCTTAATTACTTCAACTCCCTTTTCCTCAACCTTGAAGCCACGCATATCAAACGTCTACAATTCATCCAAAACATCATTAGCCAGAGCGGTCACCAGAACGCCTAAGCATCACCACATCACTCCAATCCTGAAATCACTCCACTGGCTAAAAATCCCATCACAAATCCCATTTCAAAGTGCTAACTTACAACTCAATACAATACTCCCAGCTAAAATACCTTTGCGAACCCTTCACCATCCAGCCAGCTCGCTTTTTCCGATCGTAATCCAACTCGTCCTATCACACTTATTCGACCCCCCTCCCCCAGTCACCTCTCATCTCAAGTACTCCAACCGAACCATAACCAACGCCGCACCACGTCTCTGGAACGATCTGCCTCTTGAATTTCGTACATTTTCGGTTCCTCCACCATCGCTGCCTGCATCATCTGTTCCAAGCTTCCCTATCCATCACCCCGGGCTTTCCATTCTAAACCTAAGTCTCACCTTTTCAAGAACTCTTACCTAGACTCCCTGCTTGATACTCTTCCTGTCAATCATCGATCAACACAACGCCTTCCTCAACAGCTACTCTGCCTCCGCTGACCTCCTGGAAATCAGATTATACTCTACCACGGATTATCCTTTGGACAACCCCTTTGATTTGATGCAGCGCTCGTGAATAAGGTGCATGGTGCCTTGCGCTTGGCTTTCAAGTGGCGGTTTAGAATTTTGGAGATTACGATTACGAAGCTCAGTCAATTGTCGCCTGAGAACCGTCTTCAGCTGAACTCTCTTCTCTCTGAGACAAAATGGAATAAACATGCACGAACTCCTATCTCCTCAATGGATTCAGGCATAGCAACTTGCAGAAAGGAACATGCAAAATATGCGCACGAAATTGACCGGTGTGCGTCGTAACGATGTCTTGAAATGTAGGAACTCGTGAGGATATATGCTACTGGATATCAGTGTCTTATGCTGCCATTTGAAAGAGCGCCCAACATCTCACAGCTGGTGTAAACAATACTGCGATTTCGTAAACATTCACTAGCGTTGCTTATGACCTCTCAGACAACGCTATAGCAAATGTATTATATGTCGGTGGTTCCTGTTTCACTCAAGCAACTAAAATCGTCCAAACAGCTCTCGATATTTTATGAACGTTAAATATCAACACCATCTTCTGTTTCAAAGGTATACCGGCATCTAGTGTCACTGCTATTTCTGTCTCTCACTGTCTTCTGTGCACTTTGGTGTGCGTCACTGTCATCGTTCCGTTGTTTACTTAAGTATACTAATTACGGACTCCTAGTTACCCACACACCCACACAAAAACACACATAAATTATGCATGTCATATATTTATGTATTATACAGGTTGTTTATAGACATACATGTATGTTTATCATATATTTATGTATTATACAGGTTGTTTAAGGACGTTTTTAGCTATATAAAAGCCTGTCGTTTGTTTATGGATAAGTCGAGATTTCGTAAGCCTAGAGTAGGCCTATAGGCCTATTAAATCTCGCCTTCTCCATAAACAAACGACAGACTTTATACAGCCAAAGCATTCGTCTGAACCTCTGAACTCCGATACTGCTAGCACTCAAGCAGTGCCAGTTCGAAGCCTCGATAAAGGAGGAGGGCGCCGCCAATGATCTATGTTGTCACACAGCGACGTTAAACTGCAACTACTATAAAAAAGCAAACTGTTTTATTGTAACCAACAGCAAAATAGAGTACATCTCACAATATGCACAAGCAAACTTATATTGGCAACAATGGGAGCCCCAGAAAGGATGCGAATCCCGCTAAATAGGGGCCCCCATGTAGCAACTATATCCAACTAATAAATGACAATTTATCTTTATTGCAAATTAATCCTAAAACGCAACAAAACACCAAATGAAAAAAATGAACAGGCTTAACTAAATGCAGTCATATGCACCATTATATACTATATATAGTTTAGTGTATGGTAGTGATTAGTAATTAATTAGGATTTACTGTGTTTAATGATTTAGTGCATTAGTGAATTGATGAGGAAGGCTCGTAACTTATTTTTGAATGCTAAAATATTATTTGACAGACGAATTTCCAATGGGATGTTATTCCAGGATGAAGATCAAGAAAATTTTATACTATACCTACGTGCATTGGTTCGAGCTTTTATGGGGCGATAAGCTCTTATATTTCTAGTATTGTGGGTGCGGGTGTCAAATCCAGTGGAAAAGTATCCTCTCAAGATTGCCGGGAGTAAGCAGTGCTCGTATCGGTATATGAACTCAGACATTTGGAGGACCATAATTTGACTAACTTTCAATAGCTTCTACTTCTTGTAATATGCCCCCGTATGAGAGCCTCTATGAGCACCTGCTATTATTCTTACCACTCTCTTTTGTAGAAAGTAGAAGCACTAGTTTTCTTACCCCTCGTCAGTTGATTCCCATCAGTTGATCCCCCGTCAACTGACTGGGGATATCAAAAGACGTAGAACCAAGATGCCATCATTCTTTGCGATTTTTGAAGAAATGTGGTTAATGCGATCTTTCCAGGTTAAATGATGGTCAACAACGACCTCAAGAAACTTAGTGGACTCTGATTTATAGGACTATCATTAATGAGCAAACTTAGATGGTCCCTAGGACTAATTTTCTTATGTGACTTAAACAAAATTAAATTCGTTTTATCTAGATTAAGAGAGAGTCTATTAGCACAAAACCATATAGCAACATCAGCTAACTCCGCATTGATAACCCTTACTAGAGTGTGCCAGGAACTATGCGAATAAAATACATTTGTATCCTCGCAAATAGCATGAAGAATAATGTTGCTGAGACAATAGCCAGATCATTAATATACAGAAGGAATAACAAAGGTTCCAGATTGGAGTCCTGGGGAACTCCAAATCTAATCAGATTCACCTCCGAGAGCGCACCACTACACATTAGTCTCTGTGTACGATTATCAAGGTAGCCTTAAAACCATTTTAGTTGTTCCCCCCTTATGCCATAATTTTCCAAATTTTTTAGTAGAATGCTGTGATTTACTGTTTCGAATGCTTTTGCAAGGTCAAAAAAACTCCCACAGAGTATTGGTTCTTGTCAATAGCATTCGATATTCTATCCTGCATGTCTAATAGGGCCATATAAGGGTAGTGCCCTGATTGAAATTCATTTTGGGATTGGCATATGACTGATGTCTTTTTAACATAATTTGATAGTCGATCGTACATGAACTGTTCATAAAATTTTGCAAAGTATGGTAAAATGGAGATAGGCCGGTAGTTAGCTATATTGTCTTTTTCTCCTTTTTGCAGATGGGTACAACTTTTGCTATTTTTAACTCATGCGGAACTATTCCATTAACGCAGGAGCAGTTTATTAATTCAGCTAAAGGAGAGGCTATGGAAGTTAAACCTGACGCAGCTATACAAGGGTCAATATCGTCTACCCCTTACTACGAGTGGATCGTATCAGGAGGCGAATTTTTATAACTTCTTCCCGAGAGGTTAGCAAAGGACCTATAAAACTCTGTAGGGGTACTGGTAAAAAACTTTCAAAGGTTTTATTAGGATCCGGCAGCTTCTCCTCAAGCTCATGTGCGATGCTCGTTAGGTATCTATTAAAATTAGTAGCCATTGCTTTTGGTTCCATAATACTCCATATATTTTTAGAAATTCAATGGTTGTGTCCCTCTTCCCCAATTGCATAATCCCACGAATGAGTTTCCACGTTTTCTTCAAGTCATTATTGTATTTGCAGAATTCTGCTGCGTAATAGGTATTTTCTGCTTTAATTGTGATAGTCTTAGACTTGTTCCAGTATACGGTAAACTTACGTTTATTTTCTATATTCGGGTTTTTAATGTATTTTCGATAGAGTGAGCTTTTTTCCGCTAGATTTTAGTAACCCCATAGCCATCCACGGTTTTGTAAGCTTAGGTCCTGTATTGTTACATTTATGCGCTATCGGAAATACCCTATAATAAATCTTCTTACACATCTTGAAGAAGAGCTCGTATGCCCCATTGGCATCATCTCCTGCACAGATTGTTATTACAGGTTCCCAATCAATACTTGATAAAGCAGTTTTGAACAGTTCCAATCTTTCATCATTAAGTATACGATTATTCATGCATGCGCTAACTTACTTTTTACAGGTTCCCAAGGCGAAACGCGCATAAACTGGGAGATGATCAACTAAATCAGGAACAATGATTGACGAAGAAATCAGTTTGGACCAGGCCTTTGGGAAAATATTATCAATTAAAGTCGCTGAATTTGATGTGACTCTAGTTGGCCTCGTAATTACAGGAATAAGCTGGTGTGACATCATGCAATTATAAAAAAAACTACTACATGTATATACTTAACCTCAAAATGCCTGTTGACTACATTATCCTTGTCAGCGTTTATCTAAGCGCTGAGTTCGCTCTTAATTACGTTGCTTCGTAGCGAAGTCCACAGATACAGCATCGTTTTCGTCATTTGCTCAATTTTCTCGGCCGACAATTAAGGAAAAATTAAATTCGAGGTGACGTCACTGTTGACTTACACTTAGCTCAGCTGCATGCTGTCAAAACTAGACTAGATAAGTTCAGAGGAATACCATGGAACCCAGAAAGTAGGCCTACCTTCATCTTACAGACCTATTCACTGTAGTAAACTTACTCTTACTTTTAACTTTGCTTATGCATCTTCTAGAGAGATGCGATGTCCGAGTCATCTTGTTTTACGCAGTTTAGTCGTCTTGTCAAAATAATTCTCATTTAAATCATCAACAATTAAACTGACTACAAAAACCATTGTTGGAGACTCCATCAGGATAAATGAGCATAGACTAGACACATTATTTTTTGTTCTATGCTACTAAGCAGAGAGTCAAAGTCGAACTTGAAGATAAGTACTTAGGCTATTCGTTTTACCATGACTGAGGTACAACGGTCGTCGCTTTTAGGCTTAGCTTAAAGGCCTGCGGAATAGGGGCGTCGTCAGGTTAGACTCCCGTCTTATTGGATGATGCCACTCACTCAACGTTTGCATTTTCATGTAGAATTCGCCAGAGAGCGATAGTTACTGAACGTATTTCTATGTTGGCGGGAAATTGCCCATGGGCTCACCCCTACATGTATAAACAGTCTAACAAACTCCGACCGTCACTGTTTGGACTTTGACAGTGCCAGTACCAAACCTGGAGAAAGGAGAAGGGCGACACCAAATCATCTTTGATATGGAACCTCGTCGTTAAAATATCAACAACAGTACATGTATAACAGTGCATCTATAACAGAGGTTCTTAACAGGTGTGTCACGGTGTATCGCGAAACGACCGGCAGTATGTCGCGTAAGCATGGTGTGTCGTTGGTGTGTCACGAAAAATTGGTGTATCACGGCATACGATGAGGAATTGTAGAATTAAATCAGTTGAATTAAGAATCTTAAAATCACCAGAAACTATACAAAGCGTTTAGTAGGAACATTTTCGTTCATAAAATTGTGAACAATTTTAACATTTTCAATTAATAATCATTTTCAATCTAGAAATAATATTTTGGCAATGTTCACATTAAGTAATATGACGATTTCATGGTGTGTCGCCAAATTTGGTTGCAACTTTAGGTGTATCGCGCGCCATCTAAGGTTAGGATCCTCTGATCTATAGGGCCTCTTCATGTCTAAATTCTGCACTATGTGTCTTCACTCGTTTGTCCAAAGCAAATCAAGTAAGACATTGGAAATATGAAAACTTCCACGCTTGTAGTCTGTCTTGTGCTAGCATATTTCCTTCTGTTATTCTATTCCATAACGTTTCTCAAAATGCCATCTGAAAGGTTATAATCATTGTTACTGTTATGTGTTGGAACTTGGACAGCTGCAAACAACATCAGGTTAGGTCTACAAGTTTACCTATCTTTGACGATTGAGTGTTTCAAAGTGAATTACTATGGATGGCAACCGCATAAAGGACATAGACAAAGTGATTGAATTGGTAAAATGCATCCAAGAAACGTACATGATATCGTTAGGCCGTTACATTGGGCCTAATTAATGGAAATTATTGCTAGGAGAGTCGCCCGTTGCCAACATTATTGGCTACACACTCCAGAAAATAATAAATTATTGTAAAAGGGCTTAGAAATTAAACATGGAATAGGGTAAACAAAAACTGTTATGTCAGGCTAGCGTTTTTAGGTTGAAGTAAAAATTGAACACTGTAAATCGAATAATAGGACTGCTACAATCGAGTTCTGTTTGTCGATTCCTGTAAAATTGCGCAATGTACAATTTCTATCCCTTGTTACACACTATAGCCCTGCTTTTCATTATTAAAAAGAGCTAATATAAAAAGAAAGCATATCGATATCTGGGCAAAGACTTCGTAAATTCAACAATTTTATTTTCAAACCTTTGCCATTGATAGACGTAAGACCAGTAGTGTACTTATTATAATTTCTCCATTATGCTTTGGTCTACTATATAGTTTTAAATATTTTCTTAGTCATACTTACTTTTTGATAATCATAAGAAAATTTGCGTATAACATTCTGAACATCTGTTTTCGGGAGTGCATAACTTTGTGAGGTCATGTTTGAGAGGGTCATGAATTTTTGGGGTGTGGTAAAAATTAGTTAAAATTGAGTGACATCAGTTTTGGACGATCCCTTTATAGATTACCAAAGTGCATAAAAAGAAGAAGAAAGGAAGAAAGAAGAAGAAGAAAAGGAGGAGGAGGAGAAGAAAAAGAAAAGGGAGAAGAAGAAGAAGTAGGAGGAGGAGGAGGAGGAGAAGAAGCAAGGGAAGGGCATAAAGTTATAGAGGCTTCATTTTCTTAACCTCGGCAAACCAAGGCGGGTGGCCGTTCCTCTTCCGCGTCGTCTCATCTATCCACCGACAGTGTTGGGTCAGTGTATTCGTCGTAGCTGAATTGGATAGGAGGCGCAGATGAAGCTGAAGAACCAAAAGATCACGAAAGTCACTATTGCGTTAGGAACAATCAACGCTCAGAATGAATGAACCAACGATTAATGAGAAATTTCAGTTTCCTGTTTCCAGCATGTTTTCGATTACTTAGATCAGAAAGCTATAGAAGAACAGCTTTTGAACCAAGACCCTCGACAACTAGGCTACAACACTGCGACTTCCATTGTCCACAAGTACGCTATCTGCGTTTTGTGAAGCACATTTTGATGCCACTTTAAGGTGCGACTTTTCCTAATATATTTGATGCGACAATTGTAAATTAACAACAGTTGTGTGATAGAAATGACGTTTGTGCTGCTGTACGCGTGTCTGGAGATCGCCGTTGACAGTATAACGCAGACACGTAGGTCCTGTAGGGATCAACCCAGGATTTTCTTCCGCTCTCGTTCACATATTCTGATCTATCACGATGTCTAAACGAAAAGTTTTACCATAAGAGTACTTAAAAATTAAAATGGACCTCAAACAATAATATGCCAACAGTTATGAAAAACAGTAAGAGACCTCTGTTTGTCGAGACTCTTGACCAGCTTATAAGCAGTGATGGGCCCCAACTACTTCACTAGTAGTTAAAAGTACTTCCTAACTACTTTCAAAATATGTAGTTATAACTACTATTTAACTACTTTAGATGTCAAGCAGTTATAACCAGACATTCATCGTGAAATCTTCGTAATAGCTTTTCCACTACTCGATCGTCTTATAATAGTATACCAATACTGCTGTAGCTACCTTGCAGCCCTACCTGAAAGCGGCTTAACTAGGATCCAACTCATTGGCGTGCTCCCCTAAATGGAAAGAAGGCATTGTCGTTTAATTACCACTAGGTTCACTGTTAACATTAATAATTAACTTTATATTAAGACCAGCATATCTATTTAGATGGATTGTGCAAACTGACAGTAAAGAATTGTAGGAATATCAGAGATCATGATACAGCTCAACTTAATCCACTATACAATTTCAGAATGCTGAAGGATAAGAAAACTAGAAAAGCAATTAACTCTTCAAGCAGAGAAATTAGAAACTGGTAGAATCTCACAGCTTTAGAAAGACAAAATTGAATCTAGGAGATTAGAAATTTGCATGAAAAGAACTCTGCTGGATAAAATTTACCTGCAGCCAAGAAGAAGCAATTGCAAAGATAGTAAAGACAGATATCTATTAATAGCCTATAGATATATAATAGCCTCTAGGGGCCGTTCACATATTATATAACACATAAAATCTCAATTTTTGACCCACCCCTACCCCTAACAACGTTATATAATAGCAGCTGTGACCCCCACCCCTATAATATATAATAGATATGCTACCTACCACCCTACCCCACATACAATCGACATAATTGTATTGCCCAATTTAAAACTTTTATAAAACATCATTTTTTCCCTCCTGTTTTGCACTAGAAATGAGGATTACAGTATCGCACAGAATCGATTGGTTTAATATTGCACTATCAGGTATTTATCGATAAGTTTGTGGTACAACTTTGCCTATTTAATAGCGTATGGTGTATATAGAGTGCGTACTACAACTGCAATTGGGTATTTAAGCAAACATATATAAACGGTTTACTCGTAGGCCTACCATAGAAAATGAAATCAAACATCTTGATAATACCTAACTAAATAATTATTTCAAGTGTATTAATTTTAATTTAAGCCAGAATCCAAACAAATCACACAGAATTGAATTTAAGAGCGTTTAAAGCTATGCACAGGAAATTGTTATAGTTGTAATCAGAAAATTCTTAAAAGTGGATTCATAAATAATAAATCAATTCGCCAGGTGACAGATGATGGTGCTAGTTTTAGTTCACAACGTATTGTGAACTTCGATTTAACAATGAAGGTCCGTGGTATATGGCAGGCAAACAGGTAAAATAGCATAAACTGAAAAAAGTTTGTTATATAACAAAACCTTCAACCTACCCTCCCCCACCCTGCACAATATAACGCTAACAAAACCGGAACCTACCCACCTACCTCTTGAGCGTTATATAATATGTGAACGGCCCCCTAGGCGTACTATATGTTTTACCCAGGTTAAGATATACAAATGCATGGAAGACATGTAGAGAACCATAATCAAGTGTTTTTCATTGCCTCCAACTAACAAACACAAGTACAAACTGTTGACAATTAGCTGGGCATCAATAGCGACTAACAGAAACCCTGAAAGGAAAAAAATCCTGCAATCAGGGTCAACGTTAAAATAGATTTATAGTTACTGCCAGTTAGACCTAAGTATAAAAAATACATAAGCTCTTAACTAGTTAGCTATTGTATGCAATCATAATGAAAACCATATACACACACATTAAGACAATTTATTGATTAATCAGATAATGTCGCAATTTTATTTTAAATAAATTAAGATTATTTAGATAGCGCAATTCATCCGGAATGACGTTCCATGCTTTCGGGCCAGCATATTAAATTGAGAGCATTCTAGCGTTTGTTCTCGAAAAGACAAGCCTATAGATTGAGGAGGATCGTAACGTATAGGGATTGACCTCAAAGAGAGTTGACAAATAGACAAAGGCATTCGTCCTAAAGACGAGTATTAGTCATATGGTCGGAGAAAGGTTTAACAAACGCAGTCGCGAGATCGTGCGCTTAGAACAGGTTTATCCGTTTTTCAGCCATGTATACATATAGGGAACTCTGGTACATTGCCATTAATTTTATCAACGGCAGCGGTCTGATGGGCCTAATGGCGCATCCATCTGATTCACAGTGAGCTGCAATTCCACGCATATCGTTGTCTATGTATTTTTATTGAAGACAGCTGGATAGGAAGCAATTGAAAGGGGCTTGACCAAACGTTTAGTCATTTTCATATCATCTGAGTTCAATCGTAGGCTATCAAAATAATTATGATGACAGTGCTCGCTATAGACAGTCAATCTCTATGGAAAAGAAAACCACCTGATATAATAATAATAATAATAATAATAATAATAAAGATGATGATCATCATAATAATCATAATCATAATAACAATAATAATAGTAACAATAGCGTAAGGGGAGCCACGGGAAACGCCATACATTTACCAGCGTCTGTCGATTACCATACAACGTAATAACGCCATAGCGTTCTAATTAACTTCCGTCGTTCAGTAGACCGATTAATAAGGCCATTCCAGACGACTAATTAACTAGGGTAATAGTGCAGCTCATGAGGGATCATGTGCACCTCGGGGCTTAAAAAATAACAAAAATAATAGTAAAAATAATGATAATTAATAACAATAATTTTCTTTTATTTCAAACTGCCAAGTTGACTGTCAACATGGTCTGAACGAACGATTACAAGTTATGACAGTAGTTGAATTTAGCTGTTGGCATTCTTGCGCCCTGAAAATAGTTTAACTAACGCCGCCTAGCAAAAGAAGGACAAGTCAAACGTACGGGGAGACTGGAGTCGAACTCGGCTACTCAGCTATATATAATAATACACCAGTGTGTTATCCGTACTTTAATTCAGCGTCGTGCCAATGAGAGCATCCTTTAGCTAGCAAATAACTTATATATGTAGTATTTATGTAGTCTCCTAATAAGATCGATATAATTCACTTGAGTGTAGATCGTTCAGTGGGCGTAACTAGGGTGGGAATAATTCAAATCTTAACAATATATAGAAGCCGTCAGCTAACAAAGACCAAGTGTCTGAGGTACCTTTCTCTCATTCATTCATTCATTCATTCATTCTTCTTGAGCCACTACATAGCTCCCCTTCAAGAACCTATTCAAGACTCAGGAGCGCTCCCAGCCCAGACACACATACAGAAAAAGACTTGATCGATTTTTGTCAAATCCTGCCAGTTTAACCACATGTAAAGAGCGAGCGAAACTATCAAATCAAATCAAAATCAAAAAATGCTTTATTGTTCACCAGTAAATTACATAGTACAGAATACAATCGAGGAGAGCAACACAGTGCACAATGGGAAACCCCAAAGAAACGAACCGCTCCGCTAACAGAGGTCACCCAATTTCATTCAATAATTATACAACCAATGAAACAATGCACAGAAAAAAAACCTTTCGCAATTACATTAATAACAACTAAATAAAAGGTGAACGTCATAGCAACAAGTTCGCCTCGCATAGTGCAGACGTAATCAATTACAAAGTTATATAACAACAACACTGTGTATATCATCAGACCAAATCAATATACAACATGATAGTAACAGCAGGCTTGTAGGCCGAAGCTGATTGTTAAGGATTCTTATCAGTCAGTAGGTATACTTTATACTTATTTTTAAACTGACACAACGTAGACGCGTTAGTTAAAGCAGTTGGCAGCATATTCCACAAGAGCGGGCCACATATTCGGACGCTGTGTTTTCTAATTGTCGTGCTAGCGCCAATTTGATGAATCTTGTTTGAATAACGAGTGACGTGACTATGGATCTCTAGGTTATTTCTAAACCATCTGTCGAACCCGCTGGGCAAGAGGCGCATGTTAGCTCTGTACATGAATATGCCTATCTGAAGCTTATTAATTTTTACAAATGGCAATATTCCCAAACTTGTAAATAGACCAGGTGTATGGGCTGTTTGGTGTACATTACATATAATGCGGACAATTCGTTTCTGGAGAGTTATCAGAGAGATCAAACGAGTACAATACGTCGATGCCCAAATTAGGTTGCAGTAGGAGAGATAAGGATTGATTAATGAATTAAATAAGTTCAGAAGTATATTTTTTGGCAGAATATGTCGGAGTCTAGACTCCGACTATAGACGTTTCCCTCGTCACAGACAGAAGCAACCGGCGTTCTGCGACGTAGGCTAATCAATTCATTAACATCGACAGTGATTGAATTGTCGGGTTAATTTTTCACAGTTCACAGTTCATTTTTCAACCCTGCCAGTTAGTCCTCAAAAATTGCCTTGGGGTCAAGCAAACCCCTAGATCAGCCTTCAATGGCACCCAACAGTTACCCTCTACAATTTTACCCGTACGCCGTAAAATTCTAGTCGGGATATCTGGACATGAGAACAAATTTAAAACCCCTCCCTCAGTTCAGATCTGATAATTCAAACCCTGCACATCGAGACAATTAATCAACTGGTTAGCAACAATGCGTTCAAGAATTTATGATAAAAAGATAAAGTTAGCAACATTTGGGGCGATTGTTTATGCAACTGATGTTGCTTCGCACTCAGTGTATACAGTACGCCTCTCTGTCTGTCTGTGTCTCTCTTTCTCTCTGTCTCTGTCCGTCTGTCTGTCTCTCTCTCTCTCTCTCTCTCTCTCTCTCTCTCTCTGTCCTCGCCCTCTTTAAATAACTATTACATGATTATGATATGCCATATTTCAGGGCTGTTGACGATTAAGCTTAAAAGTTAACTCTTTAAGAATTATCAATTAATTAGCAGTTAATTGTTATTTGGGATTTACTGTAGTCTCCAATAAATGATGCCAAATACAAAATTAGCACCATTCATTGTTTATATTTTAAAAGTATTATTTATTGCTACCATTAGATAGTAGATACTTGCGTGGTAATTATTTGTTCATATTTGAAGTCTTGTTTGCGCTCTTCGTTTCAAATGCTTTCCTTTATGCAATTACGTAAATAAACGAACGTGTTAAGTTGTTAACGCTGCTGCTAGGTTCTATTGAGCATTTCTTCCGGTTGAGATAGAAATTATCTCAAGCGAAGCTGATGTGGAGAATATAACAAGCGAATTTCGATGAATCATTAGAAATAAATGTATTCGTTACAATTAATTAGTCCTCCTAGCTATTACTGGATTAATTTATCGTTAACTTCTGCAGCACTAATAAATTAATCATGCTTTATCATGCCTAATTATAGCAAACGCGTCCTTCTGTTTTTACTGCGAGGTGTCAGTATAAATTGAATAAACGAGACCCTTTCTGTGTGGCTTCTTATCTGATGTGGTGTCTGGGATGCGTCTCTCAGTGCTTCAATAAAGCCCAACGATGTCTTACGACTCTCGCTGCTATATATATATATATATATATATATATATACATATATAGATTAATGATGATGATATTTTTCTCGAGACATAGTTTATAGCATGCACTGATTGGACTGTAGGAGAGTGCAACAATATTGAGCTCCTACTCTTCGCAAGGCCACATACAAGTATGTAAAATATATCACCCTAGCCGTATGACCTATACGCATAACCCAACCGGCTGATCAGTTTCAATCACACAATGCAGACGACAATCAATAATAATAGGCTCATGAGACGACTAAGGATTTTCCAAATAGGCCCATGCTTGCACAAATACGTTGAAGTCCAGCCCCGTCCCTCCGAACCCCCAAACAGAAGTACAAAATTGGAATCTAAATGAGGCAAGTGGACCTACGAGAACATCATATATTAGACGCAGGTCAAGCATCTGGTGACTGCCAGAAGCCCGGAATATCCTGCCTAAGAATAGACGCCCATAAATCGGGTTTAGATAGGCTTACCCTCTGTCCTAATGTTTCCTGTTGTAGATCCATTGAATGAGCCTCTGATCTAATGTTCTGTGCAACGGGACATTCATTATCAAGTGGCATTCAAATAGTAAATTCTATTTTAAATGTGCACGTCTTAATATAAGATGTAATTCGTTAAGGATATCTGTAGTTAGACGATTGGTTGGAGGTATGCGTTGCAACGTGAAGTTGTTATTGCACATAAATTGCATAGCTTCATCGATTGATACTTGCCAGTGTTCAGTAGTGTCGATGTAGAGATCTATATAGTCAAAGGAAGAGACGGATAAATAGGCAAACGGTCTTAATTCGCCTCGGCGCCGTCAAAGACCATTCAGAAATCTCAGGACCGGATCTTACGTCGGGGATACGATGGTTCCATATGCTAGTTCCATGTGCTGGTTCCATGTTTTGCTGGATTCCATGAGTCATCAGATCGTAAACAAATCGCTATTTCTAGGTGGTTTGCGTCGCGTGATGACAAGTCGAAACCAGCTGCCGCCGGTCGATACCCGTTCAGAGGAATTGCGCCGTACCATTGACCCCGAATGACCTCGAGGGTTGTGGGCGCCAGAGCACGAGGGCTACGGAGGACGTTAATAATGTAACGACAAACAGCACCGGATATCGTAAGATAAGTCAGCGGATACGGCTAGAGTTTCTAGTTGCGTAAGTAAAAAAAGCATACACTGTGTCAGACAACAAAGGGTCGCCCTCCACCTTTCTTAAGGCTTGGGACTGGCTCCACCAGAGTACGAGTATAATGACGGTGCTAAACAGGACTATAGTGGTAAACCAAAGACCGTCATCAAACTGAAAGTTATTTTTCCGAAGACATGTGGGTGTAGTAGTGGTAAAATTGTCAGAAATAGTGCACGCTGTTTACCTGCGTGTAGTCACAAACCCTCATCCACAGCCTCGGGTATACTAACCACAATTATTACGATTTTTATTAGGCAGTACACGCTGCATGCCTGCGAATGGCCGCGTCTACAGCCCTGAAGTTAAAGCATACGTTTGGACACCAAAGACACCTTTCTAAATTGAACATAGACAATATGTCGGCAGCCATGTTAGACGCCATTTTGAAAATGGTTCTTTTCTCATGGTCAGCATCGAGTCAATTTTGTTCTGTAAATCAACACGACAAATAATAACAGAGTCCACTGACAAATCTGTTTACTTATTTAGGGTTAAGTCAGATATTGACCTGACTAAGCATCTACGACTACAATCGTCTCAGACTTTGAGTGATAATATAAAGCAAATCAACGCAATTTCTCAGCATCAAACAAGAACCAGGTTATTGAGACCTTTATGAAGACGGGGCTGTCATTGCCAAACTTATTACGATGGCGACTGTCTTCCTCGTGGGCTTACACACCCACATGACACCAAAGAAGTCACAAGCGTCCCATCAGTTGACTTCTGATAGAAGCACACTTGTCACTTGAGGCAGTCAATCTGATGCAGTGAGTCACATAAACGTGGGCAGAGGCGTAGCTAGGGAGGAGAGGGACACGTGTCCCCGGGCGCCGAGTTGGAGGGGGCGCCAAAATGAGGATTAAAACTATTATTTTTTATTTCGAAACAAACTAATTCATCCCAAAAAGTTAGTAAGATTTTTGGCGCCCCCAATATCCTCATTACAAACAGGTTGTCACCCATGATTTTGGCGCATCCAAAATCCTCATTACAAACAGGTTGTCACACATGATTTTGGCGCCCTCGGGTTCCACTGATCTGTCATCACAAAGGGCCCGTAAGAGGTGACATAATATCATGTCGTATACAGTTCCAAATCAATTGCAAGCTTTGAGCTGTCCTACAGCAAATTGAAGCTAATTTTATCGTATTTGCAGCCTCAATGGGGCAAGATCGTTTCAGCGATCCAGTTCTTCTAAGCATCGAACGAGTGACATGGGATAAAACAAATTTTCATAACGTCATTGACCAATTTGCGACAGTTAAATCAAGAAAAATCAATTTTTTACAGACTGTGTATGACAGTCATGTATAAATGGCCCGAGCATAAAAGTAAACAGTTCAAAAATTAAGAATGCGGTAGGTTAATCACAATTATTGTTACTAAATTGTGGTAAACAACTACTTTTAAATAAGTGGAACTTGTTTAATTGAGCAAATGTTTAAAAATAAAATTGTGAATTTTTATGTGATGTGATATCACATCTCTTTGGACCCCTTTCCCTCGTTACACATCGTCACAATTGTGTGACACCCCTCCACATAGGCGCGAGACGTCATGTATGGATGGCCCACAAAGGGGCGCCACTTCTGTAGTTTGTCCCCGGGCGCAAAATACCCTAGCTAAGCCTCTGAACGTGGGCCGTGATTGAAACTGTGGCGACGCAGGTAATAAGGAAGAATCTACTGTTGAAAATGAAGTTCCAGCTTCATGTCCAAGTGGATGTGATACGAAAACAACACTGTGCTAATATTTTTACCCCAAAACTGGACTACACTAATAGAGGCGTTGATGAGTTGAATTTCCTGTCATCTCTGCCACATCATTTGTGCAGCACTGTTCTTACCCCTTCCGGTGAGCTTCAGTCTCCTGATTGCGCTGAACCGGAATAAATAAAGTTGTGCTCTGTGAACCTTTACGACAATTTTATCTTCGGTGTCATTAATGTTGGCGATCAACGCGGAAATAACTCTTTGGCTTATTATGCGCAATTATTCCAGCCCGAAGCAAGCAAGGGGGCAATGTTCTGCAGATGTTGGCATTTAAGTGCAAACTCGAATTAATAGGTGGTGATTTAAGACCTTTTACAGGTTACTGAGGTTATTCTGAATTTTTTATGTTTAGCTGAAACGCCTATCCTTTATTTCGCTTCCTCTTCCTTAATTAGCCATTACTTCTCTTTCTCTGTTATCGTCCGTACTTTCAACTCCTTAAGTATTCTTAAATAATTCGTTGTCTTTGCCTGGCAGTAGCCTACGAAAGATTGGATGCACGTTTATCGGTTTCTGGGCGTCCTTGTACTCTGCGTAGGCCTATTCGTATATTAGGCCTATACAAGTAGCCTACGCATCTACGTATGTTACGACGTGTATAGTATATATCTGTATGCATAAATGAATGAATGAATGCACACAGTATATATTTATGTACAGAAGTGTGTATTTTTATTTATGTGCTTATGTGTGCGTGTGTGAGTTGGGGAAAAGATCCATAGAACATCCATATAAGGACGTTCATGCAAATTAGTAATTATCTCAATCCAACAGTCACAAAGTTGAAGAACTGAGGCGATATACTTGAACGCGATAGTCACTGACTGCACCCTTGAGAAAGCCATTCCGGTATGATTGCGGTGATTTCGTTCCGTGTATGGAATTCCGGAATTACAATTCATTGATTCTAAGGAAAGCAAAATAAAGAAATAACCTAAAACGATTACGATAGATAAATAATTTGAACGGAGAGAAACACGACTTTTACTAGACAAAAGAGAAAGATTAGACTTTATAATTGTCTCTTTCTCTCCCTTTCCATTTATTATAGGTTTATTTTAGGCAAGACTCTGTGGTGGACTGACAAAATGTCACGGGCAAATTGTCCATGAATTGCAAAGTGGTTTCCGGCAAAATGTCCCGAGACATTAAAGAAGCTTGAAAAATGATTTAATGTTCATCGGGAGAAATCTGGACTTCTTATAATCTTAAGACAAAATTACATGTAACTCTATCTCCAGTGATCCGAAAACATTGCCATTTGTGAGACTCTGGAATGTCTCACAAGTTTACAATCGGACATCTACTAGGCAGATACATTTGACACTATTGTGCAGGTAAATAACAATAATGCGAAGAACATCTTCATTGATAATCACATCTTCATTGATGATCACATTTTCATTGATGATCACATCTTCATTGATGATCACATCTTCATTGATGATCACATCTTCATTGATGATCACATCTCTTGGCTTCCTCCTTCCTGGCTAAACTTCAGGTTAAATCTGGCGATGCAGAGTCTCGCATTGTTTTCTTACTGGTATCTTTTATTTTTCAGTGACTCCTTCTTTGATATCCTCGTTATGTTTTTGATTCATAATGTCTTACATTTTGAACCTGGTTTCTTAGCATATTGCCCTTTATTACGTTTTTTTTATAATATATCCTTTGATTTCGAATGGCTGTTTGAGACGTATATTCAAAGATTTTATGTTTCTCTACCTTTAATTTTCTGGCAACTGCTTATGTTTTCAACATAGCATCAACATCATGCCAAATACATGCGCGGTGCATATTAACTAAATGGCAGAGGTCAACGTGACATCTGGTCCGTGGTATCTTGTCCGCTACATTTTGGCCCATGTCATTCTTTCATCATGACATTTGATCCATGCTATTTTGTCGGTGGCTTTGGCCTACATGTCTGTATTTTGTTAGTACAAACCTCCTACATATGCGCCGTACATGTATATGATAATACATGTAGATAATATACTGGAATTTCCGTTGAATTTCATTTTTATTAGTTTCCTGTCTTCCCGTCAGCAGCCATTTACATATTTATATATTATATATATATATTATATATATTATATATATATATTATATATATATATTATATATACTGTACGTTCTCATCGACACAACCCCCACATTACTTTGCGCCTCCTTCTTAGTCCCTCCTTATTCTCACCATTGTCCTCACCGAGGTTCCTCTGTGCTTCTGCATAAATCATGAATCTCTATAGAGCCTACGCATCTTCCGAACCTTCTACTCTGCAGACATATATATGATGCTTAATTCACATTCATATATCATCTTTCTTGCTTCCTCCTCTTCCTGCTCTTCTCTTCCTCCTTTTCCTCTTCCTGCTCTTCTCTTCCTCATTTTCCTCTTCCTGCTCTTCTCTTCCTCCTTTTCCTCTTCTTGCTCTTCTCTTCCTCCTTTTCCTCTTCTTGCTCTTCTCTTCCTCCTTTTCCTCTTCTTGCTCCTCTCTTTCTCCTTTCTTCTCCTCAAGAGTATAGCTGACAATTTTAACAGCCTTCCAACCAGATTATTGCCAACTTAGTGTGCATGCCTACATGTAAATGCACTGGTGTCAAAGCCGTATGTTTCTATACACGTCAGTCAGCCTTTTTGCCTTTCTGCCTTCCAGCCTGGCTGATATCCTGCCTGCCTGATATCCTGCCTGCTGGTTGGCATGCCAGCAAAGTCTGTACAATTTCAGTTAGGAATGGTTAATAACACATTTACGCATTCCCGAAAGCGAACTTGAACTGACCTAATTTTTTCCGTAGCACTATTCTTGAGCTTTAGACAGCCCCAGGCAAACAGGTCCTTGCAAACTGGTCGTTGCAGACAGGTCCGTGGAGACAGGACTATGCAACAGGTCAATTACATGCAGGTCCTTACATACAGATCGCTACAGGCAGGTATTTGCAGACAGGACTGTAACCGAGTCACCCATGCATATAATGTGTTACAATTACTCTGGCCCTTGCAGACAGGACCATGCAGACATGTCCCTCATGCAGGTCCTAACATACAGGTCCTTACAAAAAGGTCCTTGCGGACAGAACAATGCAAACAGGTCCTTGCAGGTCAACACGGTGCCAATAATCGCATTAATTGGCAATTAAGTCTCTAGATGGATACTAAACCAACAGAGGTTGATGGCTGAGCCAAATGTCTGGCGTAAGAAAATAGCCTCTAAGTGTTTGAAACTAGGAATATTATTCCATAGCGACTTGTAGAAGCAATAATGCCGCGGTTCCTGGTTCACGACTGAAGAATAAAAAGACCCAATTGGTCCACACCATTAAATTGCAAATGAATTAACCTTGGTCTTAGCAAGAAGCAGAGTTTTCGTTTTGTTATTGGACGTCGAGCAACTCAAGCATAAGTCAATGGCGAAGCTGCTGTATAGGAGTGATGGACTGACGGGAATAGGACGCAGAACAGCGCATGTGATATTGGGAGCGGTTCCGGATGGAGATATCGAGGCTGGAAGAAAAGAGACGTAGCCGAATAGTTGATAGGTAATGACTGTAGCACCGTAACACTATTTGCCTAGAACTGATAAGCTGAAGCTATGCACATGAAATGTACATAATAATATCTGACTCAACTTCAGGTACAATATGAAGAACAATGGTCTCCAAAGACAAGGATACAATACCAAAGCTGCACAAAATACAAATAACCAGTTAGGCCACAAATGCCAGTTCCTTGATACATCTTGTCTTTCTTCGTTCAATGCTGTTTAGCAGCATATGCTACTCTGTTCGTTATTGATTTTAGCAGTGTGCTCAGTGGGACGCCTTCGCTACATCTTCGCTACATCTTCGCTACATCTTCGCTACATCGTTCAGTGCTCGGAATAGAACTACAGAGAGACCTCGCAAGGTCACGCGACGTCATGAGAGATCACGTTTGGTCACACGAGATGTGCATCGTGGTGATTATGTGTGACGACGTTTATAAATCGGGCAACATACCAACACGTAAAGTTATAAGGTACGTGTGAGTTAGTCGTTGGTGTAGCAACTAGTGCGGCTATCAATCAAACTGCAAACACACTTGAAGACACATGGCATAATCCAATCGCTGATGTATCAACTAGTACGGCTGTCAATCTGATACTGGCTTTCTCATCCAAAATGTCCAACACCTTCGGTTACTTCAAATTATAAGACCGTTTGTCCGACGTCGGTATAAAACGGTCGTCGCGTTGCCATTTAGTCACCGACCAACAAAACAGTAACACCGTCTGGCGTTTCAATTGTGCAATATAATAATCTCTACTGTCCCTGTTAGAAGCGAACACCAACGATTGTCGGCATTGAATCAATTTCCGAGTTGCATTCGCTGCGCAAATTAGAAACTGAACATAATCATTTGTCTTGTCCCACACAATATAGGATATGAGACATAGCAATGGAAGAATACAATAAGGATTATCAATGATAATGACGATGAGTCATGGCACTGCGGTAGTGCTCATAAATAATACTGTGCTCTCTAATTATAGTAGCCATTACCAAGCTGCGTCGCATCACACAGTACGAGGATACAAAAATAGTAATAATAATAATAATGATGATGATAATAATAATAATAATAATAATAATAATAATAATAATAATAATAATAATAATAACAACGTATCTCAGTTGTTCTTCAGCGTGGGAACGCAGTCTGCCTCTTCGGGACATTGCCAACACTCCATTAGCTCATCATGGGCGATAACAACATAATGTGAAACATATATGTATAATAATAATAATAATAATAATAATAATAACACATTTTGTAATGATATAATCATATAATTAATATTAATGATCACATAATTATGACGATGATAATAATAATAATAATAATAATAATAATAATAATAATAATAATAATAATAATAATAATAATAATAATTAATAGATACGTAAGACTTGCAAGCTGTATGCATGACGAGAAGCATCGCTAAATAAAAACCTGTAATATTATCGTCAATAGAGATGCAGCGGTAATCATTCCTTCACACTCTCAGAGTTTGAAGGAAGGTGTGGAAGCAAGTTTTGTCACATTGACAATTTTATCCTCAAATGCTCAAAAATCCTCAATCTTTTCTTTTTTTTATCATATTTTGTTATGCAAATAAGCTTTACTTAATAATAATGACAATGATGATGATGATGATGTTGTTGTTATTGTTGTTGTTGTTGATAATGATTATGATGATGATGATGATGATGCTGATGACGATGACGATGGCATGACCATCATAATAATAATATTTTTTGTTCAGAGGGTAATTGGACTAATTGCTCTTGACTGCGTCAACTCATTGAGGCCAGTTATGTACTTTTCTAAAATAGATCTAATATTTCAAAAGGATACTAATAATTACATAAACAATTCAGACAGCAGCAACCCATAAGCTGAACTACACTTTGGGTATCTTTTCCATTTTATCACATCTTGTTATGCAAATAAGCTTTACTTAATAATAATGATAATGATGACGATGTTGTTGTTGTTGTTATTGTTGATAATAATAATGAATAAAAATATTAATAAAAACAACAATGATATTGATAATAATAAATATAATTATAATAATAACGATAAAAATAACTATAATAATAATAATAATAGTAATTATAGTGATAATAATAATAATAATGATAATAATAATGAAAATAATAATAATAATAATATTAATAATAATAATAATAATAATAATAATAATAATAACGATAAAAATGACAATAGTAATAATAAAAATAATTATAGTAATTATAGTAATAATAATAATAATAGTAATAACAATAATAATAATGAAGTAGGTTTTTTTCGCAGGGTTCTTCACACTGGGTTCGCCTCTGATTGAGCATTACTTGCAGAGGCGCAATATGAACGCTTAAATACGATGCAAGAAAAGCATTATTTGATATCTTTTATCGCAGAGCATCACAAGCGATTGCCGAGCAAACTTAGAAAACCTGACCTTGAACTGTGAAGCAAGGAACAAATATGAGAACTACAGGCAGGTCAGTGTTAGAAGCTATAATCTTTCCATGATGATTACAAAGCTCGACACCTAAACACGTGGTTGCCGATATCTCGCAGATGCGTAGGGTTTTGAACACTGCACGTAAAATACCTCTACATGCAATGAGCCATCAAACTGTTACTAACTGTTTCCTGCAGGGCGCTCCACTGTAACTACGTTATCGAAATGTCTTGTTACTGCTTGAGAACGTCTTTGGGTGACATCATGGCAACAAAGGCATTGATAGAATGATGCTGACGAGGTATGCTAGCTGCACGACTGGTATAACATCTAGAACCAATGAAAGTGGTAGCGGCAGACTGAGACAGGAAAAGAGAGAACGAGACAGGTTGGAATAGAGGAATGGAGGAAGAGATAAAGAAAACAGAGAACGACAGATAAAAAAGAGTATGAGAAAACAGAAAGAGATGGATAGAAAGAGAGAGAGAGAGAGAGAGAGAGAGAGAGAGAGAGAGAGAGAGAGAGAAAGAGAGAGAGAGAGAGAGATGTAGTAGGTATAAGGAAGGAACATACTCGACTGTTCAACAACATCATAGGTCCATGCAGTTTCTGCCCTGCACCGATTATTTCGGGCCAACGGTTGCGTCTCTGGATGTGTTGACAATATATATATATATATATATATATATTATGGAAGTTACAGCTTACAGTAGGTGTGGCTTTATTATCAATTCGTAGTTAACGTTTAGATGCCAGCACGATAGTGCAGGCAACTGGATATCACAGGCCTTACTACGGCGGCTGAATGAGAATTCGACAAACGATGAGGCCATGCATGCAGCAGCAGCAGCTGACATCAGTAGAGCGGGTGATAAGCCTATTAGCTGGGCAGAACCAATGACATATACTTGGAGGAATCCGTGAACAGAAGACGAGACGTATTGCGTCTTTTGGTCGACAAACGAAGAAGCGCATAAGTTTGAATGCGTTGGGTTTCTAAGAG
Organism: Bimastos eiseni; assembly: GCA_959347315.1. NCBI lineage: Eukaryota > Metazoa > Annelida > Clitellata > Crassiclitellata > Lumbricidae > Bimastos > Bimastos eiseni. The sequence goes on from OY365808.1 coordinate 26,943,621, forward strand.
ACTTCGGAATGAATTTGTTATCACAAGTTAGTTCCTTTGCTGAGAAAATCTATTGAGATTAGTTCGGTAAAGCAATCTAGCAATCCGTTGTATTAGGCTGTCGTCATTTTACAAATTCAGAAGACAGGTCCCTATTTCGTCATCGGAAAGCCATTGCTGATCCAATGTTGCGGTAACTGAGTCTCTCAGTAACCAGTTAATCTGCCATACCGATTTTCGACCCAGCTTCTTCAGTGGTTTTGATTTTTGTTTAATTTCAAGCGACCATACACTCGTGCGTTATGACAGAAGGAGGCATTAGATTAGAATAGAGTTGGTACGAGGCTGCGTTCAGATTGTGACAAGACCGAGTTTACCCAGTTACCGTATTTGTGACAAGACCGAGTATTACAGTTACCGAATTTGTGTCAAGACCGATTATTACAGTTACCGTATTTGTTTTACCACCTGCCAACAATGAATCTCGACGGTTTCGTTTTGGATGAGAACCATACGACGGATCTCGGATTCGAATTCAGCGACAGAAGTCTGACATCACGAGACCTCGTTCTGAAGAGCCAATCGCCGCATCTGCGGTCCCTCTTCCTCGTTCTGTACGTGGCCATCATCGTCATGACTCTTGTGGGAAACCTCATGGTGCTTCTCGTCATCGCATCCAACGCAAAGTTACGAACAGTAACGAACATGTTTCTCGCCTCTCTGGCCGTCAGCGATCTGCTCATTGGAGGTCTGAACATGCCTTTCCAGCTGCAATTTCACCTAGAAGAACAGTGGGCGAGCGGCGAATTCATGTGCAAACTGGTCAACTACATTCAGGGAGTGGTCATCGTGGTCAGCATCATGACACTTACCGGAATTGCCGTGGACAGGTGAGAATAATTCTTTTCGTCTGCGAACTATAGCTGACGTACATGTAATTGCAATAGCTTCGACCGATTGATATTTATCTGTTAATTAGCAAATCCGCCGTTATTCATTTTATCAGATTGTTTCTTCATTCTATCTTTCCGTTTATTTTTATCCATCTGCTGAGTGTTGATGGAAGCGAAAAGAAAAAAGAGCATTAATAACATATCGTCCCGATAGAATTATTCTGATTATTTACCTAGTAGCGTCACAATAGGCTTGGCGTCACCCGGTGAGGTAACCCACGGTGTCACCTCTCCCAACTTCCCCCATAGAATGTAAAGACCTACTCTTTTATTCCGAGCCTTCATGTACTTTAGTAATCTTTGTAAATTTATGTTCTAAAACTTCTAAAGTAAAGTTACGAAGTATGTATCAACAATAAGATAGAATCCGAGATATATGCGTTTGAGGACTACACCCAAAATCAAAATTATGCTACAGTTTATATTCTGACGTTTAACCTTACCATTGCATTATATACGATGAGTTTTTATGCCTGATTCACACTGATAATAGCTGCCAAAATTGAAACTTAAATTTAATCTCGACTATATCAGAACTTTCTTTTCCAAGCCTTCAAAGTTTGTGACTGACTTCATTCAAAATCAAAGCCTTTCGCTATAACTATCAATTGGTAATGTCACAAGATCGGAAAGCCTTGACTGGCCCACGGTAGATCGCAAATAGTTCTTCATAAATTCCAGCTTTCTTCTCATATGAAGACACAGATCGTGAGAAATAAATTTTTGGACAGATTATGAAAAGTCCAATTCAGCCATGAATCTAAAAACGTCAAACACTGACCAATCTTTATATGGCTCCTTCAAGATCCATATCGGCTGCTAATTCATCATAGAAAGTGGTCAATTTGCAATTGACCAGTGCCTCTTCTTCTGCGGAAGATAAGATACTCTTCGCCGGAAATGCCTCAAACATGGTAACTTAATGGCTTTAGATATGATCAGCAGTTCCGAATGGGAACGATTAAATGCACTCTAGTGTCGCCAATGCGTCCTCTTTGCCGTGTTTTTATTTAATGACTGTCTGCTTTTTATATGGCCTACAATGCTGTTTGTCCATCTTTTCCATTCCAACAAATCTTGTTTCTCCAAAGAATAAGACTCTTGTTTGTTAGATCACAGGAAGCGACTATCGGCTTATGACTTGGGTATTTTGGCGATATATATAAGTCACTAGCTAGGCTCCCATTATTTTCTCTGAATCTGGAGCCGTTGTTGCATCATTATGGTATTTTTATGTTGTGCAATTACGAACATTGTAAATATGGAACTGATGTGTGGATTAAAGTTAATCACTGCAGACTTGTTTTCGAGTTCAGAGTTTCCTTGACACGTGATTTTAAGACTAATACAGCGAGTTGATTTCACACAAGCAAGCACCCACGAACACGCACGCATAAATGTAGGCCAATTCGTGCATACACTATACACACGTATATACGATGAACTTAGAGCAAATGAAAGCACGTGACCTCACAATTTATCTAAACATTTAGTCGCTTGTATTGTAAATACTAGAAAAGAATGCAACAGTCGATGAAAGCCACGCGCAGTCCTGTTGTTCTGCTATGCTTTGAGAGCACTGAGCTTAAAAGTGAATGATGCCTTGTGGAATTGAATGCAGAATTTGAAGTGTGATCGTAAATCGTAAATCGCAATCATGGATTTCACCGAAGTCTTTGAGAGGTCGACTGAAACGAAACATCACACCATAAGACTGAAACGAAACCAAGTCAACATGAGAGTACAGTTCGACGTGGCATCATGACTGAGACCTTGGTCTCTTGAGGACTCTCTTCATTGAGACTGAGACCAAGATCTATAGGAACTCAGAGCCGAAACCAAAACGTTTGGCACCTAAGATGAAACCGATATGAAACTTATATAGTCCGAGAAGTTCATCAAAGTAGACCTACATTGTATGCTGAGCTATCAATATTGTTCTCATCGCGTCAATGTTGGAATATAGTTGAAGGTAATTTTATACTGTTGCGGTCCACGATGTAGGCCTACACAACTTAAATCGGATCTTATTTATATACGATGTGCAGATAAAGAGTTGCAAAGCACGTAGGGCCTACTTGTGGAACCCTGAACATGTTGTCATCCATTAACTTAATTTGTTGTTCAGGTTCCGTGTGTGTTTGCGAGCCTGCAGCCAATGGCGACTGTTAGAGCTATCTGAGCAAGAACTGCTAACAGTGGCGAATTATTGTATGGTCCTAATGACGGGTAACTTCGTTTAGCCTCGTACAGAGTCTTTGAAGTCGGATTAGTATCTTTTGCAACGGCGTTATGGGCGGCCTACATATCTCTAGATACGGTCACAATAACAATAGGCAGCAGGCTGAAACAGCAGTTGCATGACATGCAAAGTCTAGTTGTTGGAAGCTCCTCTAGGAGCTCCTTTAGGGATTACAGTGAACTGCATTCATGTGCCGCTAAGCATAGCCTAACTATAATATTGCAATTGCATTGTCATAGTACATTGAATTTGAATAACTTGCTTTTGGCTCATTTATGTGGTAATAGGCCGAGCAATCAGTAATTTATTAATGCTGCCTTTTTAAATTGTAACGAACATCGATTTTATGGATTTGCAATTGTGCACTCAAGGCTTTAATGGGCGCAATAGACGCGTTTGCATCAACTGTGACCGAGATGGAACATTTTTGGCTAAAAACCCTGTATGGAATGTGTAAACGACTAATTTGTTGCAGACATCAAAAATTTTCGTCTATGTTGCGCAAGGTAACTTAGGACGATGTAATCTTAGGCCGTAATTATGTGCTCCTTTATCACATATGAACATTGATTGACTAAAATGGAATATTTTATGACTGAATATAGTTGCCACTTTGCGTCAACTTTCTTGGCGTCTCGTGGGTTTAACTGTTTACGACTTTGCGTCAACTTACTTGGCGTCTGGCGGCGCCACTGAGACCCAAACAGACGAGAACGAGAGGAACTCCTAGACGTTTTACCCAGAGAGCTGTCTGAAACCGAGACGGGACTTTGGGTACGTCTCGATATCTAAACTTAGGCATTCAGAGCAAGACAACGTACATGGAGATAGAGGAGGAGGAGGAAGAGGAGGAGGAGGAGGAGGAGGAGGAGAAAGAGGAGAAAGAGGAGGAAGACGAGGAGGAAGACGAGGAAGAAGACGAGGAGGAAGGGAAATAGGCATACAAGGAAAACAAACCGAAATACATCATTCTGATGCAAACGTCGACTAGATCTGTTGAATCCGCAACTGTATTGGAATGATGCATTCGAAAACCGACTGTGTGGCCCCTGCATCGGTTATTTGATATCATCTGCGGTGAGGAGAACTGAGTGACTCATCTATGGTGATAACGCCAAAGGTCAGATTTCTTGCGACACAGGTTTTTTGTTCCATTAAAGAGACAGAAGAATATGTGAGGTGAACGATTGAAAGTCAACTAGTTAGGAAATTATTTCTAACCTAATTAATTAGTTTGGTAGTTAGTTCTAATTCCAACTACTGTAACTAGTGGCCGAAATCTTGTGAATTTTAATTCTTATTCTAATTGATAGCTGTCTAATTATATTTTTAAAAGATTCATTATTTGCCAATGGCAATCTTATTCCTGTATAAGCCTAATCTGTCGAGATCAATCATTATGCATTCGTGAGGCAAGTAGAAAAATGCTAAGATTGTCATTTACCCCGTAATCACCTTACCTAAATATTTCCTGCCTAACTTTTCGGTGATTGGTTTCACAAATAACTAATACATGTATAGACAAATATACGAGTCAAGTTTTCGTGATATCTTGTAAAGAGGAATTGCTTTTATCGTGATATCTTGTAAAGATGAATTGCTTTTATCGTGATACGTTTGAGTGGAATATTTCAATACCTTAACGAACCCACAATGAAAGTAAATTTAACTGGAAAGCTATTATTTTTACATCAACATTCCTAGCTCTGAGAACGAAAGGAAACTGAGATTTTACAGTCTTTCTGGATACATCTGAAACGTCATTAATTTGCTTCTTCTGGAACATTAACATCAATGGAGCGAGTGCTACTGCATGCTTGGTGTTTCCGCATGAGTTGTCACAAATGAATTAGTTATTTGAAACAGCAGAATTTTAAAGAAGAGCTTTGACTTTAGAGTAGCAGTTTAGTCTTAGCCAGCGAGTTTGTTACTGATAGAGCAACATATGGATCTGAATCATTCAAAACCAAAACGTCATGGCATTTTGTGCTTCGGAAAAATGGTCGAGGTTTATTAAGTCAGCATTAATTTTAGGTATTTGCCGCATTTTATATGATTTCTCCAACTGAATGAATAATACACGAATTGCATTTTTAACCTTGACGTGTCGAACATAAGACTTACTTGCTGCAAACTTTTCTCTCCTGCTGAAGCACATGCTTGTATACGTGACATCGACTGCTGCAGCATTTCATTTTCAATCATGAGAATCGTATACCTGCATGCGAGAGTCAGGGATCTTGACAAGTCTTTTAAAGACAGAGAGAGCGAATCGCTTGTTCTCTCAGTCGTCAGTCGATCTGTGTATGAAATCCAATCATGAATGACTGTTATATCAAAACCAAAATAGCATGTTCTTGGCAGGGGAATATACGTCGTGGTGCTTATTTTCGATTTTGATGCTGAGATTCGCAGATCCTTTGACAATAGCGATTACGTTCGGTTGCATAGACACTCGTTACTCGTTTTGTCGCATTTTTATGATGTCGCATTATTGTGCAACTGTGACGTTGTCACGATGGAGTTGCTCTGAAGTTAATAATTATTGAGCAGCGGAAATATAATGCGAGGGCTTGAAACAAGAGGAAAGCTACTGAATTCGGTTTCTAAAATGCGCCTACGTGTCTGCCTTCCTGCGTACCTACCTGTGCGCCCACCACATGCTACCCCATCAGGACGGATTCACGGATCGACGGACGGATATATGATCGGATGGGCGTGCGCGTGTGTTCCTGCAAGTATGTGTGGACGTGTGAGAGTGTAAGCGGCTTTTCAGAAGCGTCGTGTGGAAGGCCTTTGATTGGTGCTGGTTCTGAAGGAGAGAGGGAGGGGTCAGAGGTCGTCCGCGAAGTGTCGACCTTATCGCAGAGAATTGCAGCGGATAACATCCATTTCCTATAAACAGGCGACTTGTTTATAAGCAGCGGATCAAAGGTAGGAGACCGTTTGTGCGACATGGCTGGTGCCACTACTCATTTGCTTATAAGAGCTAATGATTCCAGATCTGTGATGTCACTTCCGCTCTTAAGGCAAAGGAAAGTTAACTCGGAACAAAACCAGGCGCACATTTACTAATTACGTTAATTGTTTTATTGATGGTGTTTCACGTGAGGGCTAATGCATAGGCGAAGGGGATGACGATAGACAGTTTAATAATAGACGGATAGATGGATGGTCTATGGGGCGGGTGGAAGAGCAGGTGGACTTGTCGATTTCTGTACTTTAGCAAATTGTATTCGTCAAAAAGGAAGGCTCCCAGTAGCCTATCTGCAAACATTTAGTCATTAGATAGGCAATGGACACAGCACCGCATCAGCGAACTCTTTTCATGGACGAACCCTTCATCATAGACATTGACGTACTATCGTCTGCTCTGGTGACAGATCGGCCTCCGAAACATTTGTTCTGACAGTAAATAACTGATTTATGCACAACAGACAGTGACTGAGGAATGGGGCGCTAAAGAAATGCCGCAATTGCGAAGGTTTGCTTAAGATTTTACAATGAATGCCGTCAATGGAAAACGCCCGAGCCCTTCGATGAATGGAAAGAGGTGCAGGATAAACCCCTCCATTCATACACGTGCATTTACAATGGCCAGATGAAAGACACCATGCATCATGCATCATTCATCATTCCTTTATGCCTACAACAAAAGCAACATTAGTCTTCCATCTGAGCTGCCTTCCTCTCCTCCTCCTCCTCCCGCTACTAATACAACTTCTACTATTGCGAGTCAATATCTTCCTCCTCCTCCGCCCCTCAACCATCCTCCTTTGCTTTCCTTCATGTTCATGTTTCTCCATTTTCTCTTTTCCAACTCGCAACGTTCATTCAAACAACACCTTTCACTCGCTACAGAATTGTCAGCCACCGCGTGATCTCAACTTCCTGAGTTAATACACACACACATGTACATGAATTGGTGACCCAGCAGTTCGACGCATAGCAATTCGATACACAGAGACAATTCAACACAGAGACAATTCGACACAGAGACAATTCGACACAGAGACAATTCGACACAGAGACAATTCGACACAGAGACAATTCGACACAGAGACAATTCGACACAGAGACAATACGACACAGAGACAATTCGACACAGGGACAATTAGACACAGGGACAATTCGACACAGAGACAATTCGACACACAGACAATTCGACACACTGACAATTCCACACACAGACAATTCCACACACAGACAATTCCACACACAGACAATTCCACACACAGACAATTCGACGCACAGACAATTCGACACAGAGACAATTCGACACAGGGACAATTCGACACAGAGACAATTCGACACAGAGACAATTCGACACAGGGACAATTCGACACAGGGACAATTCGACACAGGGACAATTAGACACAGGGACAATTCGACACAGAGACTATTCGACACAGAGACAATTCGACACAGGGACAATTAGACACAGGGACAATTCGACACAGAGGCAATACGACACAGAGACAATTCGACACAGGGACAATTAGACACAGGGACAATTCGACACACAGACAATTCGACACACAGACAATTCCACACACAGACAATTCCACACACAGACAATTCCACACACAGACAATTCCACACACAGACAATTCCACACACAGACAATTCCACACACAGACAATTCCACACACAGACAATTCCACACACAGACAATTCCACACACAGACAATTCGACACACAGACAATTCGACACACAGACAATTCCACACACAGACAATTCCACACACAGACAATTCCACACACAGACAATTCCACACACAGACAATTCCACACACAGACAATTCGACACAGGGACAATTCGACACAGAGACAATTCCACACACAGACAATTCCACACACAGACAATTCCACACACAGACAATTCCACACACAGACAATTCGACACAGAGACATTTCGACACAGAGACAATTCGACACAGAGACAATTCGACACAGGGACAATTCGACACAGGGACAATTCGACACAGGGACAATTAGACACAGGGACAATTCGACACAGAGACAATTCGACACAGAGACAATTCGACACAGGGACAATTAGACACAGGGACAATTCGACACAGAGGCAATACGACACAGAGACAATTCGACACAGGGACAATTAGACACAGGGACAATTCCACACACAGACAATTCCACACACAGACAATTCCACACACAGACAATTCCACACACAGACAATTCCACACACAGACAATTCGACACACAGACAATTCCACACACAGACAATTCCACACACAGACAATTCCACACACAGACAATTCCACACACAGACAATTCCACACACAGACAATTCCACACACAGACAATTCCACACACAGACAATTCCACACACAGACAATTCCACACACAGACAATTCGACACACTGACAATTCCACACACAGACAATTCGACACACAGACAATTCCACACACAGACAATTCCACACACAGACAATTCCACACACAGACAATTCCACACACAGACAATTCCACACACAGACAATTCCACACACAGACAATTCCACACACAGACAATTCCACACAGGGACAATTCCACACAGAGACAATTCCACACAGAGACAATTCGACACACAGACAATTCCACACACAGACAATTCCACACACAGACAATTCGACACAGAGACATTTCGACACAGAGACAATTCGACACAGGGACAGTTCGACACAATGACAATTCAACACAGAGACAATTCGACACAGAGACAATTCGACACAGAGACAATTCAACACAGGTACAATTCGACACAGAGACAATTCGACACAGAGACAATTCGACACAGAGAAAATTCCACACAGAGACAATTCGACACACAGACAATTCGACACATAGACAATTCAACACAAGGACAATTCAACATAGGGATAATTCGAGACAGAGTCAATTCGACACAGTGACAATACAAGTCGGAGCGAAACAATTCGGTGCAGTAGAAATTCAGCAACTCAGAACTATTGACGTAAACGTCAATCTATATCCCGGGGTTTGTTCCTTTCCATTTGAGGAACTTCTTTAGCTTTTAACATCTTTTCTCACTTTAAACACTTATTCGAACAGAGCGCCTAAAGAAACGCTGTGCGTAAAGATCTATATGTGGTTGAATCATATATGTATTTTATTATGCGGAAGATCACGGAATTTGTCGCAATGACGATGACAGTGATGATGTTCTTGTTGTTGTTGCTGCTGCTGCTGCTGATGATGATAATGACGACGAGTCATTATGATGATGATGATCTATCCTCAGTCATTGCTAAGAAGGTGAAAGCTAACAATACGCTAGCTCATATATCTTCTGCTAACGACAGGGGAGGAAAACGAGGAAGAGTAGGAAGAGGAGAAGAGATGAGGGAAGGGAAGAAGAAGAGATGAGGGAATGGAAGAAGAAGAGGAGACTCAGAAGGAAGAGGAAATGAAATGAGGAAACAGAACAGGAAGAGAAGGAAGAAGTGTAGGAGGAGAAGGAGGAAGAGAAAGAAATGAAGGAGGAGGAGGAGAATTAGGAGAAGAAGGAGGAGGAGAGTTTGGAAGAGAAGGAGGAGGAGGAGAATTAGGAGGAGAAGGAGGAGGAGGAAGAGAAAGAAATGGAAGAAAAGGAGGAGGAAGAGAAAGAAATGGAAAAAAAGGAGGAGAAGGAGGAGGAGGAGAATTAGGAGGAGAAGGAGGAGGAGGAGGAAGAGAAATAAATGGAAGAAAAGGAGGAGGAAGAGAAAGAAATGGAAGAAAAGGAGGAGAAGGAGGAGGAGGAGAATTAGGAGGAGAAGGAGGAGGAGGAGGAAGAGAAATAAATGGAAGAGGAGGAGGAGGAGGAGGAGGAAGAAGAGAAAGAAATGGGAGAAAAGGAGGAGGAGGAAAATTAGAAGGAGGAGGAGGAAGAGAAAGAGGAGGAGGGTCATCAGTCATTGTCTAATTGTATAGAAGGCATTAGAAGCAGAGCTAATTCGTCGTCGATGGAGTTTCAGCAACGATAGAAAGCATTAGAGCTGTGTTTCCGAACGACGCCCGTCTTCATTGTGGTCTATGTGGAAATACTGCAACGTATGCTCTGCTGCTGCTGCTGCAGTCAGCTTTCTTTCTCCTCCTATTCCCTATTTCAGTCGTTCTTTCGTCCTTCTGGCAATCCATTAATCCATCCATTATTTCCATACAAACGACGAGGATCCATTATTGTGGACCAAAGACAACCACGAGAACTTATATATGTATACAGCTTTTATTTAATATAGCCTAATAATAATAATTATTATTATTTTTAATATTACTTTTATTAATTGGCCATTCCAGAACAATGCCATCCCAATTGTTTGAATCACGATTGATCATATGATCCTGGGGAATAAATAAAAATAATGATTACAATTTAACACTTTGATAATCACCAAGTCTTGGCGGAGACGAAGCACCTTTTATTAGTATTATTATTTATTATTATTTTAATAATCGATATCAGTATTGATACGTTGTAACAAAAATGACGTCTCCATTGGATCGTGGGTTGCAGCATTCGTTCGACTACCGAACTCTGAGATGAACTGCAGTCCTTCACTGCTCCAAGCGCCGCCGGATTCCAAGAAGAGGGCTAAGAAGTCGTGGGTATTGGTTATGGTGGAATACTTGGCCCTCTTCATCTTAGCTGCGCGTTCGGCTGCTTCACCAGCTCTGATAGATGTGTCGACAAGATGTGACTTGGCGTAGGTGTCGGGCACTGTTACATCCCATGCCAGACATCGACCACGTGTCCAAGGAATTAGCGTGACGCCGTCCGGTCGCTTTCCATCTTCTCTAACCAAGCCGAGAGGTTCCTTTTGCGCTGGAATCTTCGCTCTGCCAAGAGCTTGCCAGATGACATCGTTCAACATGCTATGTCGTTGATGTTTTCCGCTGCCTCTTCTACAAATTAGTCCATGGAGCCCTTTTGCGTCGACGCTCTCTTGACATTGGTGACACAAATGTGGCTCGCAGAGCGTCGTTCCTAGCCTCAACGCGGCTGCCATTCATACATCCTCGTTTGAGAGGCGCAGGCCTAGGGCAGTCACAGGGGGCGCTAGCATCCAGTCTCCAGAATGAGGTGCTCGTGAGGCCAGCAGGCGAGCACGGTCACATGGATTGTTACTGGACTCCAGCAGACTTTTCCATGCCTTGTCTGTGAATCGGAGGTCCCATTCTTTCTGGCGATGACTCGCTGCTCCTCTTGGTGGTCCTGCATCTGTCAGAGTCTTCCAAGCGTTGAGTGCTGAACTCGCAAGTTCATATGATTCCTCAGCAGACTCTGTTGGTAGGATGCATGCCTGGAGTTCGCGTGTACTAGCAGCAGAAGCCAGAAAGGCAGAAAGTGCCAGCGTAGATGCACAACGAACTCCCAGACCACCATCTCTCACCGGCAAAGAAGCCTGGAGCCAACGGTCATTGTCAAGGTCCACATTTAAAATGGTTGACAGTCCTTCTCTCAGCAGTTGATCAAACCAAGCCAAGCCCGGGCAATCAGCGCAGACGGCTGTGCGCAGACTGTACAAGAGCTTCGGTACACTTAGACTGTTTCTCAGCAGAACCAGAGCGTCATGTGTATAAAGCAAGGACAATCTTCCGATTGCCCTCTCGAGGTCATTAGCCTTTGAATTAACGACCATGTTCACAGCTGGACCTGGAATCAGAGGTGCACCCAACAAGGTCATGTCCTCGAGGTCTATGCTCGTGAACTCTTGAAACGCAGGGTCATTGTTCGGCATCTGGGTGTTGTGACACGCGATTTCGCATTTGTTGCGGTTCAATAACAATCCCAGATTCTTTGATTCCTGCTCGATTAGTTCAACGTCGTCGGCCGCTGTTTCCTTGTTACCTCCCAATGTCAGGTCATCCAGATATCCGATACGCAGATCCGATCGAAGCTTCATCAGAATCGGTTGCAGCACAAGACAGAATTCCAGAGGTCCCAAAGGATCGCCTTGCTGCGTTCCTTCTTCGGATCGAATTATGTTTGAACCATAGCGCAACAGTGGACGGTTGGAATAGGCAGCGTGAGCGAAGTGGTAGAGCTCTGGGATCTCTCTAGCAACTGCCTCTAGTAGACAATCTCTGCGCAGAGTGTTCAAGGCATTGGCGAAGTTGAGCTTCACTAGGACGCTGTTTTCAGGCATTGTGGTTATCCAACGACGTGTCGCATGGACAGCTGACTCAGGGCCTCCTGGAATGCCTACCCCAAGCTGAATGGGGGCGAGCAGTTGAGACAGCCTTGTTACCGCATGCGAATTAGCGCACTTTGCCGCCAGACTACGCCATGTGTAGCCCACGGCGATCGGTCTTATGCCTCCGTCCTTCTTGCTCAGGGCTAAAAGGTTTGCCCTATAGATGACCTCATTCACCTCTTCGGATAGACCTCCCTTTAGGAGCAGATTGACAAGGTCAGATAGATGTTGCCCGATGTTGTCATCTACTCATAGGCCATCAGATCCTTTAAGTGTTGTGGAGTAATGCCATCTGGACCACCAGCCGAACCCGCAGGGAAAGAGGAGATTGCCCTAGCGACATCTTCTTTAGAAACTTGAAGCGGGATGAAGCGATCCGAACTGTCTGGATCACACGGTGTTCTCCTGTCCACTGGCGCAGGCGGGTGCTTTTTCTTAAGCGCGGCCAGAGTTTCCGGTGTGTCCAGCGCCGGCTTATCCTCGCTGCAGATGAGACGGATGGCTGCTTTGAAATTGCCTTCCTCCAGCTTTCTTGCAACTGTTGAGGCTAAATACCTGGCGGGGTCGCATTTAGCGGACTTGAGCTTACGACTTGACGTCGATGGCAATTCCCTCGTTAGTCGACTGGTCTGGCCCCTGCAATCCCCATTCTGTAATGCGGGACAAAATCATCTTGGTTATATTGTGCTTTCGTCCACCTCTTTTTGGCTTCACTAGTACAGTTCCACCGAAGGCCAGCCAATCGAATCACTTTGCAACGCAATTTGGTTCTCTTACAATTGCTTGGATTATATCGGCCAGGAGAGCAGCACAAGATGGCCTTGTTGCTTTTGGGATTCTCTTAATGAGAAGACCGGGTGAAGCAGGATGTGAGAGGTGAGAAGCGATCTGCCCAACGTCCGTTGACAGAACCCGTGAGAAAGAGATCTGCACGCTAGTGGTGGAAGACGACTGTCTTGTGGTATTATGCTTTAAAGGGCCGTCCGCCGGTGGCTGGTCAGAACCTCGACAAGGAGCGGTTCGAGGACCGTGCTGGTGCATCGTGCCATCTGAGGCATGGGTTTTGAAGGACAACCAACACACCCCGCAAACCCCCTGGCCCTTACAAGGTTTTGACTCATCTGAGTTTCAATTCGGTTAGTTTTCAAATGCACAGCCATTTAAACAGTAATCGTTGCCATTGGCAACGCTGACGTCGCTGGCCTTAAAGCATGGCAAGCGGCCATCAAATTATTATTATTATTATTATTATTATTATTATTATTATTATTATTATTATTATTATAACTGTTATTATTATTATTTTTTATTGCCCCGAGATATACATGATCCATCAGGGACAATAATATTAACAATAAGAAAATGTAGTCTGGAATGGCCTACTCGTCTGTCTCACAAATGGCGAAAGAGCACTAGAACGTTTTTGCGTTTGGCGAGCGAGAGGCGTTGGAATACGTATGTAAGATGTTTCCCACTTTTCCCTAGACGCGGTGTACAGTCTACGCCCGAGATGATCCATCAAGAACTCCAGGCCCTCGATGTTAATAGGCCCAAGAGTTTCGAAGGTCTCGGGAGATGAAGGTGTGCGACCAGATTACTGCAGGTGTTGGCTAACTCAACGTATTTCTCGGTTTTTCGTGTGGCTGATCTTTCTGCTGTCACGAGATCGTCATCAAGAATATTCGACAGCAAAAGAGTGCTCCCATAATTCCATCAGAAACCGATTAGGTTTATCATTCACTTCAGCGTGAAGTTAAAAATTATTGTCAGCAGCAGCACCACAAACATCGCAACCATCACCGTCACGACACCACGACCCACTACAACAACAATAACAACAACAACAACGACGACGACAACAACAATAACAACAACAACAACGACGACGACAACAACAATAACAACAACAACAGCAACATGAACATCATCACCATGTTCACCTTGGTAGCGATCTTCAACAACAACAACATCAACATCATTACCATATCCGCCTTGGTTGCCATTTTCATCATGATTCTTAAGCGGTAATGATAAATGATGGATCTTTTTAGTATTCGGAATCTATCGTGCTAGGCTAATAATTGCGTGCTGTCCATCCAAAGACCCTTCAAAATTAAAGACCATCGAGATCGCTACGACAATAGGCAATGCTATCTGTCGATGGACGCAGAATCCTGCTGGGCCACGGAATGTCGAATGTATTCCTGACATGTTCGGTCTAAACCCACCCCACTGCATCCATTCTTTCCGCCGTACGACCTAAGCACAAGGGCCAATGACTGGCAATGAGCCACTGCTGAAGTTTAGCGTTGCATCTCCTCTAACTATCGGTGTTCGAGGTTGCCTATAATAGTCTCTGAAGCGCAGCATAGGTCGCAGAAGACGACATACTTTCGAACTAAGCCTACGTAAGAACTAACGAGACAGATCGAGTCAGAGATTAGGATTATGTAATGTCATCCAATGTATTGTCAGTATTCAATAATAAATTGATACGTATGATTTGCTGGGCTTTCCATTGACTGCCTACAGTTCATATGGCTTGGAGGTCGCCTCCAGCTTTATACCATCAATACAGTTTCTCTCCATCTCCAGTTCATCCTCATCCAATGTTCCTCTTCTGTTCACGACCTTGGAATTGTTTCGGTTCTTAATTAACTTTCACTGAGCAGGTCAACTCAGTTTCCAGATCCTGGTTGCATGTCATGCGTCACCTTCGTTCCATTCGCAGTACTCTGACTTCCCTCTCACTTCATGATGTCATAACTTTGGTCCACTCCACGATCTATACTCAAGTGGATTTTGAGAATGCTATATACACGTAGTTAATACGTTGACATTCTTCCTCCAATTCTCTCAAACTTCAGTCTATTGTTAATGCTGCTGCGCATCTCATAGGTAGCACGTCAGTGTCTGCCATTACTTCAGGTTTTATTCGGAACTCCCTTCATTGGCTCTCTATTCAACAGCGCATAATTATACAGTTCAAAACCGGATTGCCTGGTTGGGATGGTCTTCGCCTTCCTGAGGATTTCTCTGCACTCCTCCGGTATCTTCTTCACCAGCATCGACCTCGTCCTTGCGATCTTCCATTCGCGGTCGTCTGGTTGCGCCGCGCATGCGCTATGCTGCAGTCCAATCAAGGAGCTTCGTCTATGTTGGCCACTCAGCTTGGATTTAAAACCCGCGATGATAGAATGTCAGTGTTGACGGTATCATAAGTTCTGAGGTCAGGGTATCATTGCTTGAGATTTGTAGGACCTAATAGAAGTTAGGTAGGCCTAAGTTGAACGGACAACATAGTCCTATAATAATTATTTTATGCACTGCAAAACCTGCCAGATGAACAATATATAATACAGGTACCTGCACGGCACATGTAATCCACGTACTGACTTAGTAAAATGTAAGGCATAATCAATAACGCTGGTCGTTAAAGGGTTATGTACATCAAATGATCATGCATCTTTTATCCTCTTGCAGACTTTCAAGGAGACGCATTGTTTGCTTAGCCCATGTATTGCAACATGGATGGGTATATTATAGTCGGACATTGCTTGCTATCTGCCAGTGAAAGTGCCAAGCCTATCTATAAAGGAGGAGAGCGAGTCTGAGCGACGCTAATGATCTTTGTTATCATTAAACTGAAACAACTCTTATTAGGGAAGTCACGGAAACCGTCAGAGTTTTCATACGAGAGATTGGGAAAACATGACACTGTGATGATTGATGGTCTACAACTGCAGAAACTTACAATAGACCGAACGTATATGACACTTGAAGCGACATTGCACAGCGACAGCGGGGCTTTCAGTCGATTTAGCTGTAGATCTATGCCATTGATAACGTAACGTTGATTACATTGATTGGATCTTAGTAAATACAGACGTCATGATTATTATGTAGGACGTTTATACAGTCATTTATGGGGATTGATTATACCTAGCGTCGCGGCCCCGTCGTTTCTTTCTTATTTGCATTATTCTTTGGTCGGTCAGAGGCCTCATTTCAATGATTTCATGCTGTGATTTGGCAGTGATTTTTGCCCATTCTTATGTGATGTTAAACTTTTCGCCGTGAATTTCTGCTGTTTCAAAATAATGCAGGTTCGACGGCGCCTCACTTAATTCTGTTCAGTAATCTGTCAGTGGAATGCTTGACCAGTTATCAGGCATGGTAAAATGGAAAAACTTTTCCATTTTGCTACATGACAGCTTGACAGAATTATTCCAAAGCTTCTAAATGCGCACTTCGTCTCAAAAGCCAAGCGAAGGGCACCAGCTTTTTACGAATACTGTCGATTGTCCACCAAACAAAAACGTACGCCAAAGTGTTCTAGGACACTAATATAGGGCCTACACATTTGGCAGAAGGCTAGTACTAAGCCTACAATAAACACGATTGGCACAGCGTACGATTATATGCATAGTGACTACATACAAGCCATGCGATCTCTCTTTGCTTGACGAGCATTAAATAAAATGTTGTCAATGTGTGCAGTAGAATGCTATCTCTATATCTCTATTCTCTCCCTCTATTTTATTTCGTTGTTCTCTTTGACTCTGTCTCTGTCTCTCTGTCTGT
The DNA here is from genome assembly GCA_959347315.1 of Bimastos eiseni. Lineage (NCBI taxonomy): Eukaryota > Metazoa > Annelida > Clitellata > Crassiclitellata > Lumbricidae > Bimastos > Bimastos eiseni. The sequence goes on from OY365808.1 coordinate 26,960,583, forward strand.
CTGTCTGCCTGTCTCTCTCGCGCGATCTCTCTCTCGCTGTGACTGTGTCTCTCTCTCCAAACCGCTTTGCCTGAATCCAAAAAACTCATGAAATCCGGTGGCATATGATATGAACATACCTTACCTAATATTTTCTTAGATACTACGCCATACTTCACCCGCTGAGGGCTCGCCACGTGCACACGGTGACTCGTGCGCTCGTTCTAATCGGTGTCTTCTGGATTCTGTCGCTGATCCTCATGTCGCCTCAGATCGCCATTCAACGCATTGAGCCCGTTCTCGACTATTCCATGGATAACGACAACCGACCGACGCTTCGTGTCGTCCACGTCTGCAGCGAGTACATCCCTGACCACAGACTGAACATCGCCTACACGCTCTTCTTCTACGTGGCAGTCTACCTGCTGCCCGTTCTCATCATGTTCATCACGTACGGACGCATCCTGCACCACCTGTGGACCAGACCGTCGATTGGTGAATCGGTCGGTGGGTCGTCGTCCTGGGAGGGATGCAGACGCAGGGTCCAAGAGAAGAAGCACATCGTTCGCATGCTCTTCGTTATTGTCGTCCTCTTTGCTTTCGGATGGTTTCCGTTCTTCACGTGTCAGGTGAGTTCACAAGATCCTCTCAGCAGGTTACAGGCCATCTACCTCATGTGTGTGTAGCCTATATATATATATATATATATATATATATATATATATATATATATATACATATGCGTGTGTGTATATTTCTCTCGCTCTCTTTGTATCTCTCTCTTTCTCGCAAATTTATATGACATACAATGCAACACATTCAACAATATGCAAAACAGCACCATGCACCGGCAAAGAAATTACATATCAATGAATGAAGTCGGCCTAAAGCAAAAACTAGGTCTATATTGTGTTATAAGGCTACTGGTGCAAAGAGAAAGGAACTATGCTGCAGAGCAGAAGAAAGCAACATGCCAACAAAACTTCAGACAAATACTTCCCATTCACATGTCATACTATATGTGACCGAGGGCGTCAAATTCTATGTTTGGTCAAGACAACCATTACTATGTTATACATCCAATGTAATAAACGCCGTCGCCAACTAGCGATAGAAGGACTGGGGTCAACCTAACAAGGAAACGAGAATCGAACTCAGTTTTACAGCTCTGATACACAGGGTTTAAATATATATGGGCCTTCGTGTTGTCACCCAGACATAAGATAGATGGCCTGTCACCTGCTGAGAGGATCCTGTCGTCCATTAGGCGTACTCTATACGAACTCACTCACGTGTTGTTGATTTTCCCTCCCTCCTTTCTCTAGGCTTGGGACTGGCACTGTTAAAGTCCAAACTGTAACCTATTGGCCCTATGTGTGATAGCCAATCTAAGTCTACCACAGCGTTATTTAAAAATTACTATAGTTACACTTGTATCGAACTCTGTCCGGCTACATGTCTATAACACCCTCGCAGGCCCCTCCCTTCTCTTGCGTAAGAATGCTGCTTTGAAGGTTAGTTGCCTTACCCAATACCCATAATATTATGTTATTTCCTGTTTAGTTGATCAGTTTCTCTATAAAAAACTACTTGGTTAATTGTACGCTCGATTGTTCGCGCAGGTTTACGCACTGTTCCATGTGGATCACGGCAATTCGTACCGGCTGCTGATCTTCTTCTCGCAGCTGCTGGGCTACAGCAACAGCTGCATCAACCCCATCATCTACTGCTTCCTCAACGACACCTTCCAGCAGCATCTGTACCGCACCGTTGTTCAGTTTCGATGCTGCGTCTGCCTCAAGAGACGGACCCACTTAGGCAGACGACGAGCCAGCAGCGCCTTCACCGCCGACAGCGAACGAATCAACGGCATTGCGCTGACGTCACTCACGCGTCACAGCAGCGTCGATCACTATGGCAACACGATCCTGTGAAACACTTGATACCACTATAAATTATACTTGGATTCGATTTGACTAGTATTCATATTACTTAGGCTATAGTGCCACTCAATATCAAAGGCGCCCACGACTCAACACACAGCTATAAAACGGAGAACAGGAATGTCTTCTGGTGCTTCCGGAAGGCAGCAGAGGGAAGAGAGAGCAGCTCCATCCGAAGAGGAAGGGCGAAGCTGTTCCAGCTGGTGTCCATGTAGGCGAAGCTCCAGCATTGGGCAGTGGGAGAGTGCATGCGGGGAATCACAAGCGCTCTATAAATTACAGACTGTGGACTAAAACTTACATAGTCATATTCAGCTGAATGGATTGCATAACATTGAAACTCAAAATCTTGCCCCAATTCATTGTATGTGGCAATGTGTATATAATTCGTATATCTGTACATTATGTATAAAATTAATACTTATTTTCAAACCGGATCGATTATACTCTGGCTGATACATTTTGATCCTGATTTTGACTGCACAAGCATTAAAAATTAACGATGAACTAAACAGAGAGTAGGCCCATAATTATTTATACTTGGTCTAAATTGAGCTTAAAAACGCATGCGTGAGTTTATAGTAGGCCTAATAGTTTAATTTTAATTCTGTGTTTATTTAATATGCTAGTTAATTCCCGGCCTTATCCAGACATTGTATATTAACATCGACTCGTTATATTCAAACTGAAGCCTACATTAGTAGCCTATGGGCTCTATTACGAGATAGCCAATCCAAGTCTACCAATGCGTTATTTGAAAATTACTGTAGTCACACTAGTACCGAACTCTGTCCGACTCGCACTGGGACCTCTAAAGCTAAGCTACAGAGAGTTACTCAACCTAGTATTACTTAGGCCTAGGTCTACCTTAAAATATTAGCCTCAATTATATGCGTATGACTAGGGGCCATCCATATTATTACGTACGCAAAAAATTGTTTTTTTTCTGACTCCCTCTTTACCCTGTTGCACGGCGTACATTTTGTGGACCCCTCCCCATGCGTAAATACATCTGAGTTCAAATCTAGTGTTTTTATAAGTCTTCTCATAACAATCTTTGTTTGAATGCCTACATAGCACAGTCAATATCTAATTCCGTTGCTTCTTTTCCATTCTAATAGATCCTGCATGTTGGGTCTTAAATTTTGGTTTTCCTCGTTTGGCAGTAACTTCTCCAAAACCATACAGCAAAAAAATCCCTGAAAGATGAAAATGGCAGTTCAATCTAGACTTCATTACTCCACTAGAGTGTGAATGTTTGCAAAGGGATGGCATAATGTCAAATGCAGATAAGGTTCCACATCTGACAGTATGCAACTCTTAAATAAACATATCAAACATACATACATACATATACTCACACACACACACACACTTATTTCTGTAAATATTATTAACTTGACAATTTCATTTCCATATAATAATTACATACACATGTATAAAACACAAGCAAATATTTAAAAATGGGCAAATTATAGGTTTAAACAGACTTTTGAGAATCAAGAACAGTATCTATTATTATAATAGTTTACCCTGCAACATTATCCAGGGGCCTGGGAGCCAATGGCACCAATACCCACATGAGTTTGGGATCTGTGACACCAAGGCAGGAGCATGCTCACACAACTTTTTGGCAGGTGGTGCATTTGATGCATACTAAAATAATAAATAACTAATTGTGATACATAGACACTAATAATTTTATCAGCATTTAGTATGATTAGCTATTCTAGTGGCTGTAAAAACAGAACAAATTTTCTAATTAGATTATACCTTATAAAACATCAATCAATCAATGAAACTTGATATAGTGCCTCTTCAAGACATCTATCCAGTCCAATCAAGGCCAAAGAGGACAGATTTAAGAGAAGAGTAAATTAAGAAGAATACATTATCCACCTTAGGTCTGAATATGGCTTACAAATTTTAAGCACTTCCCAGGCCACTGAAAATGTCTAAAACAACTACAGAAGTAAAATTTGTCTTTTATTAATTAAAACTAACCAATATTCCCAACCCTTTAATGGTTGACAGAAGTTAACTTTTAAACACATGCACAAATACACTGGGATCAGCTTCTTTTGGAAGACATTGCAAAATACTATGTTATAACAAGGTTGCTTTATAATGAACATGCAATCAAAACAAGCTAATTAAAAATTAATATTTGATGTAAGGGGCCATTAAAGCGCCCTTGTAGTGGCATGGCTGCGTTACGGTGCTTTAGAAATTGTCCATTTAATAATAATAATTGCATAATTACGTAACGCTCGAGGATGGGTGCTACAAAACGTTACAGGGGTGGGTGGGTGAGCTGAACATTACGTAACGTTTTTTTAAAACTAATTAGTTATTAAATAAAAATACTCAATCTAAACTATAAACCAAAGATTAAATTTTCTTTGAGCCGTGAAGGCTCCCGAATGAGGAACGCTCTGGCAATATTTATTTTCTACAAATCGCTCTTCTCCCAATTTCTCAGCTCACGTGAATATTTTCAGAAAGGCTGATTTGATTTAAGTCATACGAAAGCAGGGTGAAATTCAATATGCAAATCAAATTTGCTTGTTATGCATCAATATTACGATTGCCGATGACTTCAACTCAAAACAAATCAAAGTCAAGTTAAATCAAGTCAAAGCAAATGACACTACAAATCATCTACATTTAACGTCTGAAATTTGAACAATTTTAGATTCGATACTAAAACAATCGCCATTTGCAATGGCAAGATCTGTAGGCATATTAGTTAAACACCCTGTGATGACTGGCATGCAGTAGGGTAGGCCTACTAGTTAGGAGCACCAAAAACGAACAGCGCTGCCGCGTGAAAGGTCTACCATATAAATTTATACTAAACTAGCGTTCAGCCTTATAGCCTACACACACTGCGGTAAAACCGAACTTCAAACAATATTAAATGAAAATGATTACCTACCATTGATGGAGGTTAAATTTGGAGACCTGAGACTATATGGGCCCAGGTAAAACTACCCTGAATTTTGTTCAAAGTAAATACGTAACACTCAGAGGAGTGGGTGGGTCTATGGAAACTTTACACTGTGTTACAGTACAGGGCATGTGAAAAATGGTCATTTTCAGCGTTACGTAATTGTGCAATGCTCCCTAAGCTGAACATACTCAATTATGCCATATCACAAGTCATTATTAATCATATGCATGTAGACCATTAATGATGAGCAGCATTGGTTACCAATGACTTAAGTGCATGCTAATTATTAATGGGTTAACATCCTTATTACATAATAGAAATGTCATGTTTAGCAAGGATTTCATTGTCAATACTTTATTATATCATATAACATATGTGACACAATTTAGTGCTGTTATTAAGATGAAAACTGCTTAATGAAATCTAATCTCTTGGATGCCAACACATACCTTATACTTTTTTATCATCATCCGATCTCAAATACACACAGTGCATTTATAAAGTAGTTGGTAGCCACAAAGTGCTTCAATCATAAGAACCTGAAAATATGCCTGGCATAGGAGACTTTTTCTGCAGTTATCTTGACAAATTATTTCCAGTCAAAAACTCTGATGTCAACTGAAGACATGCTTCCCATATTTTTCTTAAGAATCTGTGGTTGGGAACAAATCACAGCCTTGAGAAGAGGTTCAACATTTGCTAATGCATTCACCTCAAATGTTTAACTAGAATCTGATTGCATTGCTGGCTTATTTACTGCCAGTACCTGTAGTCGGAGACATCTCCAGTTCTCATCATGGTACTGTACAAAGCTTTAAATAACAAACAGATCTCTCTCTCTCTCTCAGCATCATTAGGCAAAAGCAAATTCTACGGCTACCACTTCGTAATTTTCAATAAAGGGAACAATTTTACGGGTTTACTATACATTTCTTTTCATGCATCAGGTAAAAAATCTTGAAAGAAATACTTTTAAAACAATTCAAGGATATAAATCACTAAACATCACAGTGCTTTGAATGCCTTCCATGTAAAGGCACTAATCCTCAGTAAAACACAAGCATAAAAACAAGATGCTAAAACTGCATAACACAAAGTACACATGTACTTAAAATGCCACATATATATATACAATACAGTTTTTATGTACAGTCCAACCAAAATTGCAGAGCATAAGACAAGAGGAGTTTCTTGTATCTGCCTGGGTGAAAACCAGAAAACAATCCAAATACTTCCTAATGTAAACCTAGAGAGTTGGAAGGGACACTTTGTGATAGAAAAGCATGTACGGTGTTATGTTACCAGATGACTTAAGCAGACTGGCAAGCTGCTGCTTAGTCAGTTCAGTTATGACGTCATCGTTGCATTTATACCACAATGAGTCATCACCGGAGTCAAACGTTAGACCAGTTTCTGTAGATACGCTAGTGCTTGTGCTGACCTCTCGTTGTGCACACTTGACGCTCTCTATGTGGCACCTCATCTTTCTCTTCCTATGCCGTCCGGAGTGGCAGTTACCAGAGCGATCAATTGAATTTTTGCTAGAGCTGACAATATCAGGCATGACAGAATGCCTAGATTCAGATCTTGAGCCTGATGTTGAAACGAGTGAGATGTCACGCATGGTAACACATCCGTTCGTGAAGATGTTGCTGCTGCCTTTACTTGACTGTGAGTCATTGTAACTGACTGACTCATCATCTTGTACCAAAGTGTCAAGAGATATGTCATTGTCACATTGCTTGTCGCCTGACATGCAGCTTACTACCAAGCCATCACCCAATGAAAGTGCATCACGTGACATTCTGTCACAAGTTCGAGACAAAGAATTGCACCGATTGTCCTTTCTGCCGCTCGAATGCACTCTCACATACGAAGTATAATGACCAGATGCCACAGATTTACCAGCATGACAGATTATTCCATACAGAGAATACCTGTAAAAATCAAACTTACATTTAAACAGCAGCCCCACCATTGTTAATAGGAAGTAGTCTGTCGTATCAGCTTTATATCTAAACCCCAAAACCGCATAACAGAGATCCTAGTCCCTTAAGCACAGGGTCATTGCATCAGACTAGCTGCTGCTACCCACCTCATTCTAGAACTACACACAATATGCCCAGATGCATTAAGCATCTTAGAAAAAAAATCTACATTGCTCTTTTTCAATCATATGATAACTGATGCAAGATCTAGTCAGTAAAATTGAACCTAAACATTTTTAAATTAGAGCAACTCCACAAAGCACAATTTAGAACATGCCTAAAGAAAAATTGCTAGCCTATGCCCTGAGAGTGTACTATTAGTGAACAGCTAAATATACAGCTCACACAAAACTGATGTCACAATTAATGAAAGCAACTTGAGCTGCAACACATGGACTATTTATGAAGCTAGCACATAATATCTAGCATATTAATAGCCCAATATGCCACTACTTTTATGACTAGTACTACTACTACTAAGTTAACTTGTTTACAGAAGCTTGATACTGCAAATGGCTACCTTCTGCTTAGTTAATACCTGTGGCATGGTCCATCTTGGCTCCTACAGCTGCTCTCAAGGCATGGCAGTTCCAGAGGAATGTCGACTCTGTCAAACGTTTTTGTGAAGCTAGAACTAGAAAAAAGATGAATCCTGCGTTAAACAGAGCATTTTCTTACTTTACAATTTAAACGGTTCTACACAAAACTGAATAATCATTCTTTAAATTGATTTTTCTTAAAATTCAATATCCTTTAAAGTGTAAAAGTTAAGTAGTTATACACTTTCAGCTCAAATATGCATGTCAATTGCCTACAGGCGCACAGGCTGATGCAATATATGCCAACTAACAGAGCAATCATTGGACAGTTTGTCTGCAACAAGCTCTTCCATGTACTACATCCTTTTAGCATCCATTTTACACATGCATAACCAGAAAGATGCTTAATGCAACATAGAATTTAAATACATCATAAATGAACAATAGTATCAAGTATATTTAAGTAAGTAAGTAAGTATTTTCTTATTAAAATTGCCTACAGGCGCACAGCACGAACATAGAATGGATTTACAAACGATAACGCAATGTTCAAATAAAAAAAAGAAGAGAATCTTACAGATAGCATTAACTCTTGCATATATAGTATCCTAACTACAAACCCACATCGAGTAATGTTATCCGCTCTTGGGATAGTACGGTTATGGGCTCGCTTGTGCGAGTCATAACCAAAGACTTTTACCTCTATGATGGGCTTTAGCATATAAATTAGCCAGGCTATGGAGACTGTGGAGGCATGGACGTGCTCCGACTGTGGATAAACCTGAACAATGGCAAACAAGACCCAATAAATATGGCTTGGAACATGCCAGGAGCTTGCACAATTAACTTAGTGGCTGTATTGCTACAGTTCCTTTGAGTAATTTGATCCTCCTCTGTTCAGGACCTTGATAACACTCTGAACCAGGAACTCACTTTCATAGACACATTAACTTGCTTTCCTGCAATTACTTCTACAAACTACTGACCCCATCCTCTGTGGTCTCCTGTCTTAACTACTGTGGTATCCTCTATGATGGGCTTCCAGCTGGCCGGACTGGGTGTCTGGACCACATATTACACACTGTAGTATGTCTTGTTGGTCATATCTCAACACTTGGCCAAGTGTCAGAGTACATAAAGAATATCCGACACTGGCTTCCAATACTGCAGCAGATTACTCATACAGTGTGGATGTACCGGAAGGGCACCTAAGTAAAATTTTTTAATAATTATTACAATAATATTATTAAAAGACCTGCTGTGCATAGCAAATCGCTTCAAGTGAATTGTGAGAATATTGGGCAGAAGCTCATAGCACAATCGACGTTCAGCTGTCACTAGAAGCTGACAGCTTTCACAGTAGTAGCAGTTTTCACCATCAAGTCGTTCCACTTCATCAAGAATTGAAAGAATCAGCTGCAGGACAGTAACTGACAACACAAAGAACAAATGCAGTCACACAACTGACATACACAAATCATGCTCACAAAGAATATATATATATATATATATATGATTTACAAATCTTATAACAAGAAACAGAAAGCAGGATGTAAGCTAACACAGTAAAAGTAATTCGTTCACTAAGTATCATATGTCAAGCATAACTTTCAAGATGCGTATAGATGTACATAATAGGGCCGACCAGGTAGATAATTTCCACCGGGTACAGAATCAGAGCATTTGAATGTACTATTTGCCGGATCCGGGCAAGAACCGAGTAATAGGTTGATTAGTCCTTACATTTGCAAGGTGATGGCATTGTCAAATAACACATATAATGTGATGAAAACCTTGCATGGCTGTCGTACAGTCAAATTCCTCTGCTGAAAGAACCCGCAACCATCCGTTCATACTATACTTGTACTCGTACTGAGGATGTGTCAGTTTGAAAGTAATTAAACAAAGATAATTATTATTATGATAATTACAGCTCAACAGGGGCCATATACATGGGATTAGAATAGCTTATTCCACGAATAAGACTTACGTTCGGAGTAGATGTTCTCCAAACAGGCCGTTGTTGCTATGCATGAGCGAGGAATAGACTGTGGAGCAGTTACATGTGACATAACGTTCGCAAGATTATGCTTGACGTCGGATTTTTTCCCGGATGCAAATACCCTTGTAACGATTTGAGTGGTTAGAGATAATTAAGCACGCAAAGATGTTTTTAGCGCTCAATTCGAATTGCAATGGCTAAAATACAAAGTCCTATTTCACATTTTATGGAAATTAACCAAAGTAATTAATTTGTACCTGCATGATAAAGTGCAAAGAGCTCATATCTTAATGTCAGAGGAAACTAGATTATATTTTGTTTAAATATTATGAAATTAATTATTACTGCATGGCATGCAATGAGCACTTAAACCACTTTGCCCCAAATTAAGCATAAAAGCCATATGTCATGGCAAAAATGGAAGCGTCATAAACTTCTTGAAATGCGACGATTCATAACAATGGTCGTCATTTTGACTGTAACTCTATGCAGGAATAGGCGACTTAGACCTAGGAGCAACTTTATGTCCAGTGCAAGATACAATACTCACCTCATGCATATCGTTTTAACATGCTACTCCTGCGGAAGCCAGATCTTTATCAGGAGTAAAAGTTACACCCCGCTCATACACACCACTTTATTTAAATATTGATATTTACTTAAGCAACATGCAGTGAAGGTGAACAAATTTGAAAGAGGAAATGTTGGACAAGCAAGGAAGTCAGTATATTAATCACATTTGGGAGACCAACGAAGAGGGAGTTACAATACTCAATTTGAAAGCAAATGATGGTAAGTCTAACTTAAGTAAAGATGGAGGAGGATACAGAGTGTTACATTGCACTTATCAGCTTAGGAAGATTTATGTCGTGCAAACATAATTTACTGACCTAAACTACTGGATATCCTCAAATCATCTTTCACTAAATTTTACCAAAGACTCACGTGATAAGGTTGGGCAACCACCAACAGCTGCTTAAACTTGATTACACTTTACTTGCCAAGTGATTCCCTCAGTTTACTTTCTCGACAAATGTCCACAATCTGGGCGTTACTCTGGACAGTACTCCATCTTTCTCTGTACATATCTCCAATCTCTCTCGACCCAGGTTTTATCATTTGTGGCGACTATGCAACATCCGATGATCTGTGACCTCAAAAATTGTATTGTCCATGGTTCATGCCTTCATCTGTTCCAGCATTAGTTACTGTAACTCATTACTCATCCGCCTACCAAAACCCTGCCTCGCTCCGTTCCAGTCTGTAGGCCTACTTACTTAATGCAGTTGCTTTTTTGATCGCCTGTCTTCCTCGTTTCTCGCATATTATTTCTACTTTCATGACAGAGCATCTTCATTGGTTCCCAATAACTGATAGGATCAAGTTCAAAATTCTCTTTCTTACATATAAAGCGTATTTGGGTCAAGCTATCAGGCAACCTATCTCGGCTACCTCTGGACGTCCTCACCGTTCTTTAGACCGTCATGACCCTCTAGCACCTCGGAGTAGAACTGCCACAGCCTCTTTTGACCCTTTACTAGGGAAATCTTCCTGCTGTGACCTGTGCTGAAATCTTTTCTGGTACACAGCTGTTTCTGCTTGTTCTTTTAAGACGTTTCTTTTCTCTAGGGGTTCTTCACAATGGGAGCGCCTCTGATCACGTTGCACGGTGAGAGGCGCTTTATAAATTCGTAAATGCAATAGAATTTAAGAAAATTTATCATATCAAATTTAATGATTACTGCAACCTAAAAGTCAATGTAATACATATATGAAAAACATTATCCCAACTATTATTTAGTTTCCTCTTGCAAGAGGCAAATTACAATGAAAACATATTCTAGAGGCAAACAATTTTGGGAGCTATAATCATTGAGATGGATATACAAGCAGATCTCTAACCACATGAAACTTCCTACAATATGGACGCACATAATAATAGGATATTGAAATAGATTCACAATTTCACATAATAATAAAAAAGACTAATCATAGCACAAACCTCGCTTATTCTTGCTGTCAATGTCTGCACGAGAGTTGTCACTGCTATCAACTGCAGTGGGTTTTCTGATTGGTAGTGAAATGTCCTGAAATTCTTCTTTTCGTTCCGTCTCTTTCAAACAATTAAGGCATTTTGTTTTCAGTGACATCATACCTTGAAAGAGTTCTGTCACCAGATTTGATATTGCTTGCATGGAAAAATTTGCATGGCGCATCCCCAGCTGACTGTCAAGCCTGTGCAAATGGACGAAACAGTTCTCGGCAATTTGCCGTTGACTTTTTAACAACGGTTCTAAATGGATAAAACTGACTTGACTGTCTGGAAATTGATTATCGGCCACTCTAAACGAGATTTCATCATCGATCAGTACGTGATCCTCGTTATCGTAGACACACTCGCTTAAGTCCGAGCTCTGATATTCCTGACCATACTTCCGCCGTTTCATTCCTGTGTACAAAGTGCACTTTTCACCACGCAGTATGTCCGATGTCATCAAGTTGCATCCATCAGTGGCTCCAACACTCATGTCTTCATCTGCTTGAAGTTCATTTTCAAATTTTAAATCATCGCTCAAAACAGATGAATTATTTTTCGAATCTAGATCCCATGCTGCATGGTTGTTTGAGTCAAACAGCAAAACATCTGTTGACAGCTTCTTAGCATTGGAATTCAGAATCATAACTGAGTCCTGGGGGTTGCCTTCACGAGACCTATTACCAATGCACATCTTCAACATTGACCTAGATGTGTTCAGTTCGTTAGATGCTTCATCAATGTTCATGAGGACACATTTCAGCAGTTCATGAGCATCCTGTTGCTGATTACCTTTGAACTCAGGACTAATTTCCCTGAAAAGATGTTCAGACACAAATCCTAAATATTCAAAAATTATTTTACAAATTCATTGTCCACGTGTGGAGGAGGAAGGAAGAAAAAACTGGACTGAGTCTGGAGGAATTAAGGGACGCAACTTCGGAAAGAAGACATGGAGAGGGCTGATTATGACGGTCGCTAGATTTAAGAGAAATGACAGCACAAGTTAACAAAGTATATTCCACAAGGAGTTCAGTAACATGATATTCATTAAATACATATACCATATACTTAGGTAGTCACGTATTTATTACATACCTCAAGCAATATTTAGGACATAACCGAGTAGACAATTTCTACCGAGTACTGAATCCGAGTATTTGGATGCACTATTTGCCGGATACGAGTACGAATCGAACAGTAGTGGCAACTCTGGCCCGGCAATTAGCATCCACAGGCGGAGCTTAAAATTTTTAACTTTCATCGCTTTCGCCATTTCGCATAATGAAAAATTATCAAAATAAATATTTGTGCCAGTAATGACTACAAATACGGCTTTAAATTTTTTAATGTACATTCATAGATTGTAAAATGTTTACAAAAAAGTTATTGAATTAAAAACATTTATTTGTAAATATTTGTGTGTGTAATATTTGCCGAGGCGAATACTTCCGAATAGTCCCGAAAGACGCGAATTCCGGTTATGCCCTATCAATCAATATTAGTCCCCAGAGGTATGTATGGTTCAGAATTAGTGATATGTTATATGCTGTCTTGGTCTTAATATAATTAGTCTAGATTTATGCATCAATATTTGCCTCGAATAGCACTTTAGACAAAGTTGATTTTTGGGAGACTACATTGTAATCAAATGTGGTTTAGAAATCATATCCGAGAAGAAATCATGCATCAACAACAGCATTTTATCATTTACTGAAGAATTCCAACAACAGAAACACAGTCTTCGAGATTTGTACAAGTAATTCTCCAAATTATGTTACTGGACATCGAAGGATTTCAAGACAAGTCCAGAGCGTCTTCTTCGTGTGGCACTAGTTCCTGGGAACATGCAAATAGGTGTAAATAAATGCAATGCCTTATATCCACAAGATTATTACAAATCATGAATGCACATAAAAGAAAATAAACATCAGATAGTAAAATGCATACTCAATTGTTTCCAGAAGATTGTAGGGTCTTACGGCAGGAAATCGGATGACAATTCCTTGTGCAATCTCATTGTCAATTTTTTTCATTTGCTTGAGCAGCTAAAACACAGGTAATGGACCACCTGTGTAAAGCAGACTACACTAGTCAATGACTTAAATATACCTATCAAAGCCAAAATATCTTATAAACTGTACGTGTGACAAGTTCAAGAGCATAACATACCTAGGCAGAAAGTACGAGTTATTCAGGTCAATATTATTCTCCAAGCATCTATGTTGTATAAGCAGTTAGTTTCCATGTCAAGGAAATATTTTTCAATGGTTAGATCTGTGCAGTTGAGTTTCTGTTTCAGCCAAAACAATCTCCACCCAATGTGCATGCCTCAACCAACAATTATTGAAAATGGCATATACCATGTGACATACATTGTCTATTGTAGAATGTAGATGGGTGCCTAGCAGGCTGCCACAAACTCAATTTCGACTCCTGTGTTGAACTTGTTATCATCTGCTACTATCTTGTCATGTAAACTTGCTGCATATTTGTTTGAATTAATGAAGAATATTAATTGTGGACGTTTACATTAAAAGGAACCTGATTGTCGATATGGAGCTACTGGCACTTCTAAAATATGCAGAATGTGAGTGAAATAAAGAGTCCATCTGCATCTTATTCAGCACATATCTCATTATTGTACAGACTGGTGGACACAACAACACTAAAATACTCATTTTGAGTAATTTGTGATTAAGGCATACAGTAACATTAAGTCAAGGATTTATCAACCTTTACCGCACTTAGTAAATACAACTGCTAGCATGCCGGTAATTCAGAAACCGAAAGCAATGTATTAATGCGCCTCTCATGTCATCATTTCTAGTAGTTATTAGGCAATTTGAACTGCCTCCAGCCAGCTGAAGGGCTTCAAAAGTAATACCAACCAACTGGTCCTTTTTATGTAGCCATAAAGAAACAGATTTTTTAAATAAAATTCTTTTCTTTAATTGAAATTGACCTTTATAGGTGCAGTACATTCAAAGAAGAATGCAATTAGACAAAAACACAAAATCGAAAATTTTTGCACAAATCACTTTAGGCCCTATTTTCTCTTAAACTGGGACCGACGATCTGGTCCCTTTTCATGTAAATGTTCACAATTACTATCGTCAATCTACCAACTAATTCATTTACCTTCATACAACAGTGAAACTTGCATTACGTACCTCACTAAGTCTTGACACCAAATTCCAGCCAATGCCATGTGCTCTATTTAGTCCATCCTGGATGACATTTCAAGAAAAACAAATAGCTGGTACAGTTTCTTAACTATTTGCACGTTATTGACATTCTAAAATCTGTTTTACACTGTAAACAGGATACCGTATTTCTGCACGAATTTATAATTTAGGTAAATGTGAGCAGGAGAAAGATCGAAGAAGATGGGTATATTTATGTCATTTTCAATTGAGGAAACAGCTGGAGTAAATTGAAACCTCACAGTTAATGAAAAATGCATGATAAAGTGTAAAGCATCTGCAGCAAATTATTCAGTTGTGGAATCATAATACATTGACAGTCAGGACGCTGAAGCAACCACCAAAGCATTTGGTCACCAATTACGGCACGTGAGTGAGATGCTGGCAGAATTTGGATACTTCAATGATAATGTCTCAACAGAACAGGAGACATTCCTAGTCATGGCTCTAAGAGATAACGAGGCGCATGTTGAACTTCCAAAACGGATTCCACCATTTGTCAAGTCAGAAACAAAGGAACTACATCGTTTCGTCATGCAGACCGACTCCAGCACATGGCTACTCCAAGAATCATATCTAAAGGACAGGTGGTTGCCATCTCTGTGAAGGTTGTGAATGATCTTGCCGAATGGTAGTTGGATCGATTCAAGAATTCAACACCTCATTACATGCAATGGTGTGGAACAGAAAATGAATGCAAGTAACCAAGGGCACTAGAGGCAAGTTCAGTAGGAAAATACAGGGAGGAGCACGCAGATATACATGTGCGTAAAGGCGTCAATCCCTTTCTGAGTGATGGAAACAAACCCCATGTCCCAAGAAGGCAAGATATACCCCCCTTAAGCTGCAAAAAATGCCCCCACCACCTGAAATTGGAGTAATTTGCCTCAGGAACCCCCTATCTGGATGCCCCTGTGGGTGCAAATGGTGGGGAGGGGTCCCAAAAAAGGTGTACATACGCAAATAATTATGACATTCACAATATGAAATATTAAAATCAGAACTGATCCCAATCATGGGATATAATACTGCTAAATCAATTTCATGTGCTTTTTAAAATGTAGATGTTGTTAGTGTTTCATTTCTTCATAAAAGTCAAGAAATTTCAGCTGTGAATATGATGCCTCAGCTATAGATCTGACCACTGCAGGGAGGGGTTAGAGCCTAGATATACCCACACATGGGGAGTGGTCCACAAAATGTATGTGATGTAACAGAAGTGAAAAAGCCATATTTAAAGATCAGAGTAAAGTAATGTAGCAAATATCTTTGTAGAATTTAATGAACATCAACCATTCAGTAAATTAGTTATAATTTGATAGGCTTTTCATTGAATGATCTGAAAATAACTTATAAATTAGCCAACCCTGGCAATAAAGTACTTTCTTACTTCCCACAGTTGTAAACTAAGTAACTTACATACAAGACATTAACTTGTAAAGTGTATCCTGTAAAACTGTACATACATATATAAAGAGGCACTTTATGAAATACCTAGGAAAAAAAGTACTTACATAATTGAGCTGCTGCAAAAGATCAACAGCAAGCATCGTCGACTTAACCTCAGAACCAAGAAGAGTAATCTTATCCTGAAACTGTGGGGTGTGATATAGCACTTGCAAAACACTGTTCAGGAAGCAAGTATTGCCTGCAATGCATAGCAACAAGATGAAGTAAAAACCAAATGCCCAACATCATACAACAAACCAGTCAATTTATCACAATTTTGGGCTGAACAAAGCATAATCAAACAGAGAAGAAAATGAGTAATGACACATAGGAGTTAATTGATCTTCTACGATCATACATCTTTGGGATCTTTCCAACGCAGTCAAAACCTTTTGTGTATGCATGTATGCACACACAGTCACACATCGACTCACATACAG
Source organism: Bimastos eiseni (assembly GCA_959347315.1). Classification (NCBI taxonomy): domain Eukaryota; kingdom Metazoa; phylum Annelida; class Clitellata; order Crassiclitellata; family Lumbricidae; genus Bimastos; species Bimastos eiseni. The sequence goes on from OY365808.1 coordinate 26,977,117, forward strand.
ACTTAACTTACCAGACTTCTAGCATATTAACATCAGTTAGGCAATCAAGAAGAGTCTCAAGTACCTAAAAGGTGCAACGAGATGCCTAGATACACGAGCATGAATGTATCATATGAGTTAGATCACATGCAACATGTGATCTAACTCAACCTTTATAAAATAGTATCACATGTAACTTCATTTGAAGCTGAATTATGTGCATAAAAATTAAAAACTCCCCTTGCAAGTACCCACACAAGAAGTTACATAAAAAATCCTTGGTATAGTTTATAGCTGCATTTGTATGATGGAGAATGCAATTCACAATTGCACAAATGGTGTGATAAAATCTAGATAGTATATATATATATCTTTATTTTTAACTTCTTCGAATTCTAAAATAGTGATGAACTGAAACTTGACTTGGCTGAGTTTCACTGTGTTCTGCATCACTCAGACTCAGCACAAACAATGAGTATGAGTATTGATAAAAAAAGGCTTTCCAACTTTCTGCTTTGAAACAAAAATTGGATTTTTTATTCAGACATGAAAATCACATTTCAATTTGTTATCACATCATCTCTAAAACAGAGAAAAACTGAAAATTACAAAACAAAATAATTCATGCATATATTTGAAGTTTAATGTCTATCTTGATTTAATACAATATGGACAATGTTCAGTTTGTTTAACATGCCCAAGTGCTCCATGCAGCGTGTTTGCAAATCGTCAATACGTAACCGAAATCGTAAAAATTGTGCAAACTGCCAAATGAAAAACTTAAAGAGATTGAGACCTTTTAAATATTAGAAACCAGGACTCTGATTCAGTACAACTCACTCGTAAAACATGGTACTTGGCAGGAATTGACACACGGTTCATTACTATTCAAATACCTACTATAGATCCTCATATCTAACCTATTCTGATTGCACAGTGAATAAGAATGTTACCAAGATTATGAAGTGCTGACATGACCTTTCTCTTTTGAACTTCACCATTTGAAGAACGCTTTATACTCTTTGGAGTGACAAGACTATAAGCCAAATAACAATGGACTGGTATATATTTAATTGCACCAATAGCTTAAACATGCACAACTGTGAAATTACACAACACAAATTTAAAACAGTGCATCAAAATAAAACACTGCAAAAGCAGAACAGGACCCTTATAAAAACCTTAAAACATCACAGTCTACTGTCCTAGACAATATATTTAAATGGATTACTAGATAAAAATAAATCTGTCAATTAATAACTGCCTAGAATGAATAACAGTAGGTTACTCTGTTGCTGTGCCTAATGTAGCTCCTCCTGAACAGGACCCTTATAAAAACCTTAAAACATCACAGTCTACTGTCCTAGACAATATATTTAAATGGATTACTAGATAAAAATAAATCTGTCAATTAATAACTGCCTAGAATGAATAACAGTAGGTTACTCTGTTGCTGTGCCTGATGTAGCTCCTCCTTTCATCTTTACTCCACTAGTAGGTTTATTGTTCATCGTTGAAGAGCCTTTCCCCTCAATTTCAAACACTCTTTTTACAATCTTAGTTCTTGAAGACCTTCTTTCAGATATTTCCATCTCTTTACTCAATGGAATCGATCTAAAAATAATTCCAGTTTACAACTGCAGTACTGCAATATTTATATGCTAACAAAATTTCTACACACGTTTAACCCTTTAATGACCAGCGCTATTAATTATATTATGCCTTACGCTTTACCTCACGCTGGTCGTTAAAGGGTTAAGCAAAGCATCTCATTCTTAACGTAACCTAATCAGCATATGCAATATGCAACTTTGTCTAAGACAAACACCAGAACTAAATCCAGTCAACATCTTATCCAACAGACCAGAGAGGTGATGCACAGCAACAACCACTTACAAGTTTAAACATCATCACAATTTAAGCTTTGCTGTTCTGCTTCATATCAGAATTTTAAATGTATAGCATATTAAAAGTCACTTTCTTATTACAGTGCTCAACATTTTTATCCCACCTCGATAACCTTTATCTAATGCACAGATCAGGTTACAATGCTCATGCCAAATTCATAATTAATTACAAAATGTTTGAATTTCTAGTTAGATATTCATCTGAATGTAATGATTTGCATAAACTTGTCTTTGGCATGCAGTTTTAACACTTAAAGACAAGCTGCATTGCTGTACCAGTCACTTTTGTACACTCATGTCACTTTAGTACACTCTTGTCACTTTAGTACACTCCTGTCACTTTAGTACACTCTTGTCACTAAGGGTTAAGTTTGGTCAACTGAAAGTAGCCTTTGTGGCATAAAATTATTCTCCAATGTGGCCACACATAGCAAGTCATTGAATTGACAGTGATTGCAAAAGTCCCAATTATAAATTTTTCGTCCACAATGTGCAATAACAAAATTGAGCCTGTTCAGTATTCTTACCTTCAGTTAGGAAGGCACATGCTGTCGGGTCAATTAATTGGAATAACAGAACTATTTACAGATGATTATCCAAGTACCATGTCTTGATTTGTGATTGCTCATAATGAGTCCAGTCATGAAAACACCAACTTTAGATAGATAAATTTCCACTGTAGTGCAAAAAGAACCCATTTCTTGCAGCATTTAATTGCAACTGACAACAAAAACAAAAATTAATTGTATGACTATGCAACAATTTACCCCTTATGTTGTAATCCTGACTAGTCTAATGACGACTAAGCCTTATTGGAAATAGTGTTTAACAAAAAACGTTTCATAATAGTTTTCATATGATCTTGGCAGAGATAAACTAACACACATAAATAGGATGAAAAGAATGATAATTTAAAGGGATTATTTCATTGTTGAACTTGTTACTGATTGCTCGAGTACATATACAACAGAGCTGAAAACAAATTGATTAGATTCTAATTGACTAGCTAATTGTAATTCAAATAGATTTGCTATTGCCTGATCCTAATGCGACTTGATTAGAACATTTTAGCTAATTGTAATTAGCTAGATTTTCTTAAATTATATTAAAACGATTTCACAACTGCTGTATCTAACTACTTGACTCAGTCAATGTGACCAATTTCTGAAGTGAAAAATGAAGATTTTGTAAATCTGATGAGAGTTGCAGCTGCATATCATATGACAACAAGGAAAACCATGCAAGCAAATGAAACTACTGCTATGATTAAAAGCTGACAATATTGAGCAAATATATGCATGAGTCATCGAGATCTGATTCAACATGCTAATAGATTAGCTGCTGCTAATTCTATATTTTAATCAACTAGCTACCACCCAAAGACAACTCTCAATTTATTCCCAGATCATTACATAAAAACATTAACTAGTTTTTTTTATTAATTCTAGAGCTACTGTTATTGATCACTGTCTCTCAGGTTAGCCTTTTGGCATTATTGTCAGATTGTGTTATTTCTAAATAAACGAATATCATCAAAGACGTATAAGTTTAAAAACTTAGTTGCTTTTAGCAGTGTGCAAGTGCCAAAGGTTTCCTACATTATATGAAATACATGAACATGACATACCATCATGATGCCTAACTGTTACTAATGATGCCTAGCTGCTATAACATAATTATGTTATAACATTACAATACATCATTATCACTATATTTCCTTAAGTAATATAACTTATATGTCTTCTTTATATAAAATTCATATGTCCCGTAGTGGTGCAACGAACACTGTACTAATTTATGCCCCATTCCGGTGTAATAAAGGTTGCACTTATTTACTTACCCACTCTATAGCATCATAAATCTTGTACTTACTTACTACATCATATGAAACATGTCCCCTTAGACTTATGTACTCAGCACCGACAGAATTTCTAGTACAGGTCGGGACTTTGGCCATGGACCAAATTTTACCTGAAGATACCTGGCACCAAATGTAGTGAAACGCGCTAATTCCCGATAATAAAACAATGCAGCACCAACAGAAAAAGTACTTTACAATGTCGATTTACTAGTAATGGCCATAATTCTCATTGTTCACATAATTCATGATTAATTAATTAATTATGCAAATCACATTTTTTGACGGTCTGAGAGGCATTGCGCTATAGAAATTGAGCAAATTTTGTGCTATAAAATCTGTAAAGATTGCAAATACGCACATGCTCGATGTGACATCCGAAAAAGATAAACAAGAGTACTTTCACGCGGTTTCATGGGGAACATTGAAAAACCATAAAAAAGTTAGGATCCTTTCCCGAAATCGGGAATTAGTGTGTTTGACTACAATTGGTGCCAGGTATCTTCGGGTATAATTTGGTGAAATTCGGTCCATGGCCAAAGTCCCGACCAGTACCGAATTTCTTCTATAGAAAAATACCCCAATACTAGATGTTTGCCGATTTATCCTCTACATAATCAGTTGTATACAGCCAAATGCAATCCAAACAGAAAAAATGGCGGATGAGTAAAACAGGTCATCTGAAATGATGGTGAATTCAAACTCTGAAAACCGCTTAAAAACGAGGCGACTAAAAATGGTCAGAGGTAAAATTAATCCATTGCTCCTAACATCTGGATCTGCGATGACAGTTGATATGACCACAACTGGTATTACTCTTCTCGTTTCACATTCGTCTCATATTATATGAGAATACCTGCATAGTTTACCACTGTATCCAAGCACGTAAAAATGTCTTCATACCTTAAATTACAAATGGCCGAATTTATTTATTATTCAATGTTTATACGAAAGAATCGGGACTTCAGAAATGTACGTGTACAGTACACTAAGTGAATGTGACACCAGAAAACCTTCCTTACGTTACCAAGTCAAAAAAAATCAACTCAATACAGTAAGACGTATCGACAAGATCTTAGTTTACTTTATTACCTTTCTATTAAAACGACTAAACGACTTTGTAAAACTGAATTACCGCCTCGCCGCTTTCTTTTAATCTAAACACCGACGACATATCGTACACCCATTCAAATCACTTCTAATGACGTCATCTTACTCATCGCGTAATCGACTAATCGGCCTATTTTACTATAATATTTTATGATTTTCGCAACATATTAAGCCGATCTTGCCACTCCATTCCGACCTGACCGTCCAACCAAACCTTCGCCTGCCCTCGCGACGCCCGCTTTCCATAAGCACCCTCCTCCAGGCGACACCATCAACCGCCTTCTGGAGGGCGGTGTGGGCGAAAATGAATGTTGCAAGCAAATTCCTCATTGATCACCCGACCAACCAGCCACATGGCACGGATCTACGTCTACCTCGCCCGCTCTGGTCAATACAGTACTGAACTGATTTCGTACGAACCACAGCTGCGGTGGAGCTAATCTCCTTAGATGATCCCAGGCAACGTCGGTCTTGTGTGAGTGGTCACTACACTGAACCGATTTCGTACGAACCACGGCTGCCGTGGAGCTGATGTCCTCAGCTGATCCCGGGCAACGTCGGTCTTGCGCGAATGAGGCGACGATCATTACAAACTTACAGTCATCTAGCTCCTTTCGCATCAATCGCTCTGCCAGAATATGGAACAAACACGGGAAGAGGAGATATACATCGTATCCCATCGTGGCGAATAATTATTATCAACGACCGAGTGCTTAATTAGCCAGGCCCTTCCAGCTTCCACAGCCCTGTGAAGGGCCAGAAGACCACCCGGAAATCTTGACATTGCGCGCGGTCCTCCATAGCGAAGGACCGCGTTCTTTGTCAAAATTTCCATAGTGGAGGACTAAGCCACCAAGGTTGTTAATGCTATGAATTCAGAACATAGCTGAAAATATAAAAGATTTGCACGAAACATAACCAAATTTTAACTTTATAATTATTTTGCATCAATAGTAGTGAATTAGAACCCATAATAGTTGGCTCTATAAAAGATGCTCTTTCAAAGACTGATTGTCAGAATTAATCTTACAGAAAAACTTTCATATTTCCACAAATGAATAATATCAGGCAATTGCTTTTCCATTAAAATTGTAGGTATAACTTTACAAAGAAAACAAAACAGGCAGTATAATACACATACAAAAGTTTTAAAACATTGTTGTCAGTACAAATCATGAATCAGCTTCAGCATATAGCCTACTATTGTTCATTCTATTCTATTGCAGCATCATCCATGAAGTATGTCATTGGTAGAATCTACCGAGTAGACTCGTAAATTCTGATTCTTTCCATCCGCATTCCAACTGACTTGTTTAGCAGCCATTGCAGCATAACCCCTATTGCCTCTAACTGGCTTTGTCAGCAAAGGTTTTGGAGCCTGATGTCTAGGATTCCTGCACTTGTTACCAAGTTTTGCTTGTGATTGATCATTTATCATGGCTACTGGTTTCTTATGAAGAGAAGGGCTACAAGCACAACCGAGACCATCTCTTCTGCCATTTGCTGTATCATCTATGGGTCCTAATGACTGAAACTGACTGGTCGAATGCCATTGCTTCTTATAGCCAACTGGTTCAGATTTTTGCTTTGACAGCAGACTTGGCCTTGAGTGCAACTTGCTACTATCATCTTGCACAGGATATTTCTCATTTTGAGATTTTTGAATGTTGGTGCTTCTACTATCAACACTGTCTGAACACATGGAAGATGACGAGGACAAAGTGATAGGATGGTTTTCCGGGATAGATTTGCACTTGGTGCTGACAGTATGCAAGTTGCCACTAGACTCAACACTCTGTCTAGAAGATGCTCTAGATTCACATTTTGGTCCAATGCCAGTGTTGCATTTGTCAGCTATTTCCAAGTGGCCATCTGTTAACCTTTCAACAAACTGGCTTGTCATCACAGAAAACATTTCTGATCTAATGGGAAATGAATTGGAAAGAGTTTCATTTCTTTGACAGAGGTCTGGGTCATTCTGGCTGTGGCTTGTCTTTGAAGCTATATCTTTTGCCAGGTCATCAGCAGAAAAATACGTTACAACATCCAAACTGATTTTGTCGGGGTAAACTTCAATGACTGAGTCAATATTGTTGCTTATTTTATTTAATTGTTTCAGTGCTGCAAATGATTTCTTTGCTTTACTGCATGGGTTTCGGTCAGTCCGTGTGGCAATTATAGGTCGTTGAACAATGGAGCAACATGCTGCCTTGATGTCTTTTATTTGGGGTCCCAGATTATTTGCAACTTTTCCTACAAAATTATTCAAAAAAGTGGAATTAGTTGTCATGGCAATTTGTGACAAAGACTGTGGTTGCTTGATAGTCAGTTTACTAGGCATACATGATTTCAGCTTATCAGTTTTACAACAATTGAGAGATGTTGACATGTGGGAGAAGAGACCAGTTGGACATGGCTGACTGCATTCCTTTTGAGCTAGCTGTGATGTTGTAGACATTGAGATCTTCTCAAGAGAGTGAGCTTTCGATTTGTCAGAGTACACTATTGTCTTACAGGCCAAGGGTTTCTCTTTTATGCTAGAAAAATTATAAGCAACAGTTCTAGATGATGGGGAGAGTGAAGAGCGTTTATGACCTTTTCTATGTGTTCGACAGCTTTCAGATGCCTCTACAGAAGACACAAGTTCATCATTTGTTGAACTGGATGTTTGGTCTATTTCTGTACTACTGACGACTAGAGACTTCGATAAGTGCTTTTGACTTTGTTTGAGATTACAGTTTTCATATGTGTCAAGCTTCTTCAAGCATGTACCTTTTTTGTCATCACAGTTTTCGTACAACGTAGCATCAATCTTCTTCACGGATGTACCTTTCTTGTCATCACAGTTTTGATAAGACGTAGCATCAATCTTCTTCACGGATGTACCTTTGGTGTCATCACAGTTTTCGTACAATGTAGCATTAATCTTCTTCACAGATGTACCTTTGGTGTCATCACAGTTTTCATAAAACAGAGCATTAATCTTCTTCCCGACTGTACCTTTGGTGTCATCACAGTTTTCGTACGACATAGCAGCAATCTTCTTCACGGATGTACCTTTCTTGTCATCACAGTTTTCATAAGATGTAGTAGCATCAATCTTCTTCAAGGAAGTACCTTGCTTGCGAACACAGTTTTGACAAAAATCAATCTTCTGCAAGTATGGTTTTCTGTTATTCATCACTCTAGACTTAAACGCTGCAGACAGTTTATCCTTTTTCCCACCTATTGTGGCACATTTCTGAAAGTCAACTGATCGAGACTGCCAGTGGTTCAATTTACTTGCCATCCGAGTCTCTGCATCATTATGACCTTTGGCCTCTGAGTTTTTTATTTTCTTATTATGATCAGCCTGAATAAAGGCATTGTCTAAGTTACCACTTTGGAATTTGCACCACCTAGAAGGCAGAGGATACCGGTTCACAGGATCCTTATTCTCTTGAAGAAGCTTGTTGCTATTGTCAGTTTCAGCCTGTTTAGCTGGCTCTCTCCATATCTGAGATATCTAATAAAAACGACAAAAAGTAATGTTTCTGATTTGTAATTCATTCCAATTCATACATTACTAATTAGGATAATAGGGAGAGTCTTAAAGCAATGCCTCAGCAATACATTAAGAGCATTGTCTGAGGTGCTATCTACATGGTTCCATCTGAATTTTTAATAAGTTACATAGGTTCACTTGATCTTCTTCCAAGTGTTTTGATAATATCAGCAACATGGCACCATCACAGACAATAACATTGACAAGAGCACAAAAATATATCCGAATCATTTTCTTAACAACAGCAAGGCTAGAAATTAGAGAGGTTTCTCAAGAAGTTTGAGCACAGAAGAGGCACAAGAGAAAGTTGTAGCTAATGAGATTCATTTCAAAAATATAATATAGCACCCCTTCAGGAAACCTACTCATAGGCGCTCTCAGCCAGGCTGCGGTCAGACAAAAATGACTTGAGGATACAATAGAAAGCTGGCAGATTGTTCTTAGGGAGCATGCACAGCACTAGGATGAAGTTAAGTATTATCAGGAACAAGATCTATATTCATTCATTGTGCCAAACTCACGTGCAACAGATATCTGCACATAATAAAAGATTTAGCAAAAGTACAGAGAAGAGAAGTAAACCATGTGGATTCTTACATTCTCCATTTGATGCTGAGAAGTAATGACCAAATTGTTGAGCACTGCAATCTGCCTAAATAGTTCTTTATTCTTCATGTCATGCAGTGCAAAAAGGTCTTCTCGAAACTCCTGTTCCTTTTGTAGCTGATCAAACAGAATGTCAGTTGCTTGGGTTGCTTTCCTTGCCATTCCACCCTTAGTCACTGTGGACTCCAGCGGTTCTTGTTTGACGCCCGTTTGTGTTAAGTCTTCACAATCCTGATTCTGACTGAGAGATAAGAGATTTTTGTACAGTAGCAACTCAATCTTGTCCCTATACTGCAAAATTTCTACTGACTGTGCAGTGATTCTCTTTTCAAATTGTTCAATGATTGAAGAAGCTTGCTGCAGTTGTTGCAGATGATCTAATTTAGAGAGAGCTTGTAATGTGGATGAAGCTGAAACTTCTTCACCAGTAGTTGGTCGACTCATTTTTCCAAGTGCCTGGCAGCTACTCGTTGGTTGACAATTGCCAGCTATTGCTTCCTCGATTAGTCCTTGTGATGTTGCAGACTTGTCCTTCTCAGGCAAAAGCTCGGATGGATCATCAGCTGAATAAGTTTGTAGCTGGTTAATTTCACCTGGCTGCAGTGATTCACTTACTTTTCTCTGATCAAGTTCAAGGGAAAGCTTTTCTTCACTGGATTTGATTTGTTTAAGTTCAACTGATAGAATGTTTTCCTGTGCTTCACATTTCCCTATGTCCTTTACAAGCATGTCTTCACTGGGTTTTGATTGCCCAAGCCCTGCATATAGAATACCACCCTTTACATTGTTTTCTTTAAGCTCTTCTGAAAGTATTTCTTTACTTGCCATGCTTTGGTTAAGCTCAGCTGAAACAATTGCTTCTTTTGCATGATATTCCTTAAGCTCAGTTGCAAGCATTTCCTCATTGATTTTGTGATCTTCAACCTTATTTGTAAGACTTCCATCATTGATGTCATACTGCCTAAGCTCAGTTGAATGGCTTTCTTGGCAGATTTGGTACAGGTAAAGTTCTGCTGTAAGCATTGCTTCCCTTTCCTTGTAACCCTTAAGATCTGCTACAGCCATTTCTTCATGTTCACTAATTCTTGCAAGATCAGAAGAAAGATTTTCTAGTCTTACTCTGCTTTCGTTGAGCTCATCTGAAAGTCTGTCTTCATTGGCTCTAGAGTCCCTAAGCTCTGCCATAAGAATCTCTTCATTTATTTTGCCTTCTTTAAGGTCAGCTGTAAACATTTCTTCTTTCACTTTGCACTCTGTTAACTCAATTGAAAGAATTTCTTCAATGATTTTGCTCTTCTCAAGATCAGCCTTAAATTCCATAGCCACAGCAGCAAGTCTTGTCTCATTTGCTTTATACTCTTTAAGTTCAGCAGATAGTAATTCCTCCATAGTTTTGTTCTTCTTCAGGTCAGCTGACATCAGTTCTTCATTGGCCTTGGAATGCGTAATTTCACTCGACAGCAATCTGTCATTTACTCCGTAGTGTTCATGTTCAGCTGACATTCTTTCTTCATTCTCAATCAGCTGCTTCAAATTCAATGATGTGTCTTCTTCATCCCTGACTGCATGTCCTCTATCTTGTAAACATACTTCTCTGCTGGTCACCATTTCTTTCTGGTCTCCTATAGTCTTGTCTCTGGTCTTCATAAGCCCAGCCCTTAAGGCATCATGCTTGACTTTGGATGCAAGCAAACTGCTTTCCAAATCAGCAGCTAAACTGTTTTGGTTTGTCAATTTTAGCTCCATTGATATGAACTTCTGACTTGCCAGAGGTTGCTGAAACTCACCTGTCAAAGCTTCAACTTGGTACTTCGATTGCTGCAACGTTGAACAGAGTTCAGTTGCATTTTTGCTTTCCTCCAATTCAGTAACCAGCATTTCGTTGCTGTCTGTCATCTGGCTCATTTCTTTGGATATCACTTTTCCATTCAAAATACACTGGTTTAGTCCAGATGAAAATGTGCTGTCGATTACTTTACTTTGCTTTAAAATCTTCTGCAATTCCTCATCACTGGTGTGACAATCCTGTAGCTCTGAAATCAAGGGTTTATCACAGGCTCTAAGCTGTGCAAGTTCTTCTAACAAACGATCTTCTCTTTCGCTTGTTAGCATCAGTTCATAAAAAATGGTCTTCACACTCTCATTTGAGTTCTTTAACTCATCAGATGGGCGTTCTTCCCTCGATCGAAGCTTTTCAAGCTCCCTCGACAGCAGTTCCGCATTAATTCTGGCACGTAAGTATGCAGATGATGTCTGCTCCTGGTTCATTTTCTGCATCTTTAACTCTTCTAAGAGTTGTTCATTGGTGGACCTTGACTGATGCAGTTCACTTACTAGAAACTCATTTTCTGCCTTTAACTGACCCATTGAGTCTGATACAAAATTCTTCTCAATCCGAAGTAGGGTCAACTCAGACAATATGAACTCTTCCTCTGTTCTGCACTTGTCCAAGTCTTTCTGATGCTGCATCTCCTGTGCTCTGCACAACTGGAAAGCATCTGAAATCTCTTTAAGTTCATCCTGCATCTTCTTCTCTTTGGTGTCTCTCAGTTTGTTTTCCGCCAAGAGGCTTTCCATGTTTGTCTGATACCGACCTATTTCCAGAGACTGCGCTTCTTCCTTTTGCCTCCTCTGTTCAATTTCTCTCTCTTTAGCTTCCAGTTTGTTAAGGCTTTCAGCCAGTGCTGTTCTATCAACATCCACCTGCATTGTAAGTGAGGCCATCGTAGCCTTGAGCTGCATCAGTTCCAGTGATTGTGACTGAAAAGTTTCCTCTAATGAACTGATCTCTGTGGATCTTGCATGCAGCTGATCCTCAGGCGATTTCAGTTCTGCACACTGAGACTTGTCTTTGTCCTTGATAAGCACCAGTTCTGCTGACTTCAACTCAACCTCCATTCTGAGGTGCTGCAGCTCGGCAGAGCCTAATATTTCTCTGTCTTTCAAAAGCTTTAGATCGGATGATTCTTCCTCCAGCTGTTTCTTTAAGAGCATCAACTCTGAAGATCTTCTAAGCTCTTGTTCTTTGACTTCATTCAGCTCTTTAAACAACATATCAGCAAGTGTTTTGAATGAATGCAACTCTGTGGATCTCATATCTAACTCACTCAACTGCAACTTAATCCTACCATTCACCTCCTCCAATTCCTTGATCAGCAATTTATTCTTCTCCTTTTCTTCTTTCAACTCATAAATTGAGCTTTCAGTCTTCTCTCTCAGGCTCTTCAATTCATTCAGCTGGACATCCATCTTCTCTCGATACTGCAGAAGCATCAACGACTGAGACTGTATTGTTCCAATGTGCTTTTTTAGTTCCCCAGTCTGTAAATTCATTATAGTCTTGTACTGCTTAATTTCGCTTTCCTGTGACTCAACAGTCAGGGCGGACGTCCTCAGTTCGTCTGCCAATGATTTAAGTCTGCCCTCTGATTCAGCCACCTTCACATAAAGTGTGTTAAATGCATCATCTGCATGCAGTGCTTCCATGAAGATATCCACAGAAGAACTTGAACTCTGTGGTTTAATTTTCTCTGATGAGACAAGTTCTGCAGAATTAGATTTGCAAACATGCTGATTCTTTGAAGAAGTTTCTTCGATCATCATCAACGGTTTCTTCCTGTAGTCATCAGAAGCTAGTCGTCTGAACTTACTTTTTGCTGTAGAATTAATAACATCCATGCAACCCTCAGCCTCAAACAGCAGTGTCTGTGCAACATTTTGCTCTTTACCAACATCAACACCGCTTAGCTTCTTATTTTCTAACATGTTCAAAGAATTCTTGTCCCCCATTGAGAACTTAATGTTCAAAGTGTTACTACAGGACTTTGCATAATCACTCCTTTCATAATTTTTATTTCTGTTGGCTATAGCCTTGGGGTCTGTGTGCCATAATTCATCCATAGATTTCTCCGATCCATTGTGCATTTTCGTTTTCTGACGACTGGCATTGGACATGAATGCAAGCCATTCACTGAGGTTCTGAAATGCCAGGTGGCCATCTGCTGCAAAGTCTCTACCACTCACATGCAATGCCTGCAGGCTTTCTGATGATGAATTCTGTGAGATATTACAACTGTTGTCTGATGAATCGTCTAAACAAAATCATATGTTCAAAATGTTAATCTTCAAAAGCATCAGAAACAGATTCTTGCATAACATTCTGAATAATTTAAGTAGCAAAGAACAAAAACACCAATGCTTGTAGACTTTGGCAATTATGATAATTTTAGTTTACTACAACAATTCCAATTAAGAAAGTTGGACATGGTCTTTTTTACCCAATACATGGCGTGTGCTGGCATGCATAATAAAAAGAATAATCATGGCCTTATCAGTCAGAGATTTTTATGTTGTACTTAGGATAGCAAAACATTTTTTACCCAATACATGGCGTGTGCTGGCATGCATGATAAAAAGAATAATCATGGCCTTATCAGTCAGAGATTTTTATGTTGTACTTAGGATAGCAAAACATTAGGTTTACCAGTTCTGCAACATTGAGCAAAAATGGATGCTTACTTGAACACTTGTCCTGAAGTTCAATGTTAGTCTGACAGCATTTGCACACCAGAGAGGAGACGTCTGATGACGATGTGTCTTTGACATTGCACAAACCATCCATAAACCAGAAGCTTTGGCTGCATCCTATGATGTTGCAACCTCCTGTTAGGTAGATCAACTGGTATGAGATATTTACGTCCAACTCCTGCAATATAGTAAAGAGGCCTCTGAATAGTAATCATCAATGGGCACTATATAAATTCCACCAATAGATGTATATAAATAAGTGGTATGTGGCGCTTCGGCATGTTTACACCAGCTCAACTTGGTCACACCTTGCTTCTCACTGCTCTTAAGATCGACTATTCTGTTCGGCCGGGGTTGAGCTGGGAGCGCTTCTGAGTAGGCAAACTTGAAGGGGTGCTATATAAAATTATTGTAATAATAATAATAAAAAAATACAGTGTAAATTAAGTACCATCCACAATGGCAGTACAATTGTATATTAAGGCTGCGGCTTTCAAATGGCGGCATGCATGCTACTAGTGGTACGCCAGGCGTCACCAAGTGGTAGGGTCTACGAAAAACATTTATTACATTCACAATTTCTGTTAGTTTGCACCTATCTTTTCAACTACGACATTGTCTCAAAACAAATGCAATTTGTTTTCAAATGCTCCAAAATGTGTTGTCGGCTGGGGTTCTTCCCCTAACCCTAAAAGAGAATTTGTTCTATGTTTCCCCCTAATAATTAACTGCAAGGGGACTTCACACTCGTCTGTAGTTTTTTTATCGGATCTTTGCTGGTGGTATGCCAATATGTGATTTTTACCTGGTGGTAAAATAAGAATAAAGTTTGAAAACTGCTCTAAAACCTGATTAAGAGCACAAAAATAGTCTCAACTGCAATTTTCCAGCTGTTAAAAAATGGAACAATGCAATGTTCCTGTTCTTTTTACCTTACCCAACCGGCCTAGTACACGTTTGTTTCTGATCTGCTCTATTTCCACCAAACCCCCTTATCTCAGTCTAACCCTACATTTTTATCTAAAACCTAGCTGAATAACAAATTGTTTACCTTCTACAACCTAGTAATCCTTTCGATAACATTAACTCTGATGCAAACCAACTAAAACTATTAACTTCTGCTACTTGAATATTCATATAAAATCAGGCACAAATCCAGTTTGTTCAAAGTTATATCTTGAAACTTCGGGTGGCCATTCCATTTATCAACAAACCCTGGTTCCAACCGTATGAAATACCTTGCATCATTTCTGAGATAATTCATCGATCCTTGCTACTCTTAAATGAATCTGTGTTAGTTGAAGCCTCAACGCTGCCCAATACGCTGGCAATAGATACCTTCTCCTCATTACATAAAGCATCCTCCTCTGCCCCTCTAACCAATTTTCTGAGTTTTTCTGCAAATTTCAATAACTGCTTGAATTCCTCATTTCTAAACTCATAAATGGGCATTTTAATAGTGTACACGTAGAATTCCAGAATACACTCACCAACTGTGAGTTTATGCAGTACGTCTTCTTCAAAACTCATGACATGGGTTATACATGCACTGAACTTCCTTAAAACTCAACCTAATTTGTCTGCCATTACAAATATCTCTTCTTTGAAGTGTGCTTATCTGATCAACACTGATCATGTGTCTTTTCACCACAAGCTGTCTTTAACATACTCTTTCTTAAGTTACCACCCTTGGAAACTGCTCCACATTTCTAAACCTAAAGCCAACATCCTACCATCCTTTTTTGGTTGTGCCCAACACAACCATTGAACTTTCTCTCCAGCTCACTTCAACTTTGTCTGAAATCCTAGGTGAAACAATTCTGATAAGTCAGTTGGGTTGTTGCACACCTTTCCAAGCTCTGGCACAGTTCAGAAATTGCTTCTGTAATGTGACTGCATAGCCAGCTTGAGAGGTGTATGAAACAGATCTATTTATCTTTCCATCTCTTCAAATTTAGGAAGTACTGGCACGTGGTCTGCAAACTTGTCTTACCATAAATTTTATCTATAGTCTCTTACAGTTCCTCATGTTCAAAGTTACTATACAAACAGCCTGGAGGCCATTTCTGGCCTGCCACCAATACATTTCTGGCTTGCAGAGCCTTGTCACAGAAGACAACACAATAGAGAATAAAAGGCCTAATTTGTCATTTTTAAGGCTTTATGAGTTTTCTGTGATGTTTGTAATTGATAATGCATAGCGGAGTCACGTTTTCAGAGTCTAATTAGACTGTTTGTATGGCCCCCTCTGAGATCCCTACTCTATTTTCCTCAGGCGTCTTCAGCACTCTGGCCTGCCACTTGCTGGAGATATTACTGTTGGCCCATCATCACAAAAAACGTTTGGCACCTCTGGCCTAGACCAACAACACATTGAACATGATTGATAATCTCCTTGTCTTATTCCAGATACTGAATGTGTCTTAGACATAAGTCTTACTTCTATTCTCAAAAGAATGCCTCCAATCATCAAATCCATTTTTAATCTACCTCACACATCCAGGTTGCTAAATTCTTCTAATCAAATGGTTTTCCTGTTATTACAAAGGCTGCTCAATTTCTTCATGATCCATGAAACTAATGTCTTAGGTCTTCTTTCAGTCCAAACCGTCATAGCATGGCTTTAGGCATCTCCAATCCATCGGATGTTAACTAGGCTTTGACAGTGGGGTGGATTTTGATCTGTAATTGTGATTATTACATTCACATTCTACCATATTAATATTTTTAATCGCACCAGTATTACGCGAAAACAACATAAGTCATGTCATTGAAATTGAAACTAACAAATTGAATGTATGTTGAATTTATGAGCATTTCATCACACTTTACTTTCAACAGTTTCTTGTAGGTGAAATGGAAAGGTTCAAAGGGAATATGGTATTGAAAGTGAGTGAGGAGGAATGAGACTTTGGGGTGATTATGCACAAGAGTGCAAAATCCGCAACGCAATGTGCTGAAGCATCAAAAAAGGTTAACTCAACTTTAGGCATGATGAGAAGGACAGACACAAGGATGTAATACTGAGGTTGTACAAATCACTGCTTAGACCCACAGTTGGAATACTGCAACAGGCATGGAGTCTGTGCCTGAAACAAGACATGAAAAAACTAGAGAAAATATCAAAGAAGAGCTACAAAATTATTCTGGACTACAAGGATTTGAGTTACGAAGAAAGGTTGAGTACCATAGGTATACATTGGAGAGAAGGAAGAGCAGAGAAGATCTAATGGAAGCTTAAAAGATTATAACTGGTAATGAACTATGAAAGCGGATGACGTTCCTTCAATTAGCATCAACTAAGGCAACTGGAGGACAGGTGTATCAATTGTTTAAGAAGCCAGAGGGAACATTAGGGCTGAAATACTTCAGTGCAAGAGCTATAGACTCATGGAATGACTTGGGTGACAGTAGCGAGCGTCTCCATCAACACTATCACAGCTTATATGAAGCTAGGAAAATTGGGGTAGTATTAAGAGTTCCAGGTTCATATGCAGTGGTTCTGACACAGGCTATACGTCTTGTGAACCCCTTACACCTCTGTTGTAATACGACATTTATGTTATGTAAGTGACAGACCCTGACATTAAATTCTAAGTTGGATATTTCATTCATCAGAATTATATATACCCTGTAAGCCATCTGGCAGGTATTTTACTACAATAAACTAATATCGTCATTGTCGTCGTCGTCATCATCATCATCACCTACACAAATAATAGAACTAACTCTACAGACATCATCACTTAACATCATTAACCTTCACTATACTTCAGTGTAAAAGATTTTTCAGATGAACTCTATAAATACTTAAATAAAAACATAAATATACATACTTCATAGCCACACTGAACAATAAAAAATCTTATGCCACTGCTGCTTACTGAGAACATCAATCCTGCTGCTGAACATAAGTTGATGGGTGTAGATTTCTCCTTACACTTTTCACTGCTTCACAGACAATTATAAACCCCAAAGTTAATAATTTATCATAAACAATATCAACAAACAGTGTGAAAAACTGGATCATCACCACTTCCATTCAGCTGAAGTTCAAAGATTGATTTTACATTATGACAAACATACTTCGCTGTAACTGAGCAGGAGAGAGGCCTTGTAGATGTTGTTGTTTAGAGAGATGGATCCCTCCTTAGCTCCAATGTAGCTGATATAATCAGACGGTTCTGCAGTTGTTCCAGCACCCCTAAACAGTCCAATCCAGTCACCATGTTGTGGAACACTTTGTGAAATGGTCTGATATGTGAAGCAGATAGTATGATCATGAACTGGCACACGCGCCTAAAAAAAATGATAAAAATTGTTTCATAAGAAAACCCTAACACCATACACCAATCCAGTGGTGAAATTTCTCATCCAGATGTGCTGCATCTCCACATATTTACAAATCAGAAACTTAGTCCAAGTCAGGCAAAGTGGTGAATCTATAACAGATATGATAGCTATTTGGTATTTGGATAAGCATAAAATGTGTGAAACAAGGTGCATGTGGGTGATTTTTTAAACAAAACACGTATTTAGGTGCTGGATCTCATCTGTTGGATGGCGGATCTCATGGTTGAGGTAGTGGATCTCAAATCCGAGGTTCCGTATCTCAGATCCGGCTGAATTTAACGACTGCACCAATCAAAGTGTGTCTTTAGGCCTATCAATCCATGCTAATTAGGGATGAACCGAGTGTCAATTTCCCATTGAGTACCAAGTGCCATACGAGTGAATTGTATCGAGTCTGAGTTTCGAATATTAAAAAGTTTTAAAAGTTTTAATTGAGTTTTAATTTGGCAGTTTGCATAAGTTTAATGATTTTGGCTACTTATTGACAGTTTACAAACATTGCACGAGCGCTCGGTCATGTTAAACAAACTGTCGGCAAAATTGGATGAAAACAAGGCAAACATGAGTGAATTAATTTATTTTTTGAATTTTCAGTTTTTCTTCATTAAAGTGATAAAAAAATGATGCGCGATTGTCATTTTGTAAATGAAAATTCCCGTTTTTTTAAAAAGAAAATCGGAAAGCCAATTTGTAACCAATACTCAGACCCATTGTTTGTCCCGAGTCTGAGTTAGGGCGAGCACTACGAGTTTCCGAGCCAAGTTTCCGAGCTGAGTTTTGGTTCATCCCTAATGCTAAAATTGCAACAAACATCAGTTGATGGTGAGTAGGACTACTGCTGAAACAGATGGCAAAGCTGTAAGCCAAAATGGGTCTGGCAGAAGGAAAACTTACATGAATAATTTAATCTGGAATATATAGCTGCTTTAAAATGCTCAAAGACCAGCATGCAATGGTGGATTTGGCTCTGGTCAAGAAAAAAACCATCATGGTGGGCAAAAGGGGTAACAGAATTAAAATCACCCAAGCCCTTAGTTAAAATGATAATCCTATTCATGTGAACTATGACAAATGCCAATTTCGAAAACGTGCTAAAGCTGCAGATGAGAGGTAGAGCTGTACCGATTTCACTTTTTGCCAATTATGCTGATACTCGATACTGGCGATATGTCTGATAATCGGCTCGATCAATTAATCGGCACAGCTCAAATGAGAAGCTTCCAACTCAATGCACTGTTTACAGCAACAAATGCCTATCCAGTTTCACTGAGATATAATGACCCTCCCAGAAATCCTTCAATACGAATATTATATACTAATATAATACATACAATACAACTGTAATTTTATAATGCCCTCCTTATAAAAAAGTTCAGAAGTGCGCATTGAAGCCGGCAACCAATAAGAGACGTACGTAGACTGGAAAAAGGTAGGTTTTCAGCTTAAAGCGAAAGACAGTCTTACTGAGAGAGAGAGTTGTGAACCTAAGTAGGTAGAAAATTATATGTACAGCCCATATGGGGAAGAGGACTGCAGAGTAATGGATAACACAATGGTGTGCAGAGCGAGTTCAGAACGAGTTCAGAGCGAGTGCAGAATCGAGTTCAATTCCAGCATTCCCATAAGGCAGTTTATTGATTTCAGGAAGGCCTTTGAGATCATTCACAGAGATTCCTTCTGGAAGATAGTAAAAGCATACGATGTACTAGACTAATATATCGGCATCTTTAAAGCCCTGTACCTCAACTGTAGATGCTGCAATAAGAAAACAAATGAAAACACATGCATGTTTGACATCGTAACAGGCGTCCAAAAAGGATGTGTTTTGCTTGGCTTCCTGTTTGTTCTTGTTATTGACTTCACAATGAAAAGAGCGATGGGCAACCCCAATTTTGGCATAAAATGGAAACAGACAAGACTCGCAGACTCCAAGGATGATGTTGCGTTGTTAGGCGAGTCACACAGTGACCTGCAGGAGATGACTAATAACTTACATACATATGATGGGAAAAAAAGGTTGGACTTTGCATAAACAGCAACAAGACAAAAGCCATGATCATCGGAAGGCAGCAGTGCCCAGATATTGTTGTCGGTCAACAAAGCATTGAATTTGTTTGTGGATTTCTCGTATCTAGGGAGTGCTATTTCAAACAAGGGGGACGCAGAGATAGATGTACGAGCCCGGATAGGTAAGGATGCAAGTGGGACGTGGAAGGAGACAGCAAGAACTTCACCAGAGATGTCTTCAAACCATCATGGGCATATCATGGAGGGACCGTGTTACAAATGAGGAGGTTCTGAGGTTGGCGGATATGGAGGGGATGGATGAGATCATCCGAGTAAGAAGGAGAAAAATGGCTGAACACAAACTGCAGATGCCATCGCAACGCCTGGCAAAACAGCACAGAAGTAGGAAAGAGAAATAGAGGAAAACTGGCAAAGACTTGGAGAAGTATTTTCAGAGAGGACTTGAAGGAGATGGGAATCTGCTGGGAACATGCGGAGGAGACTGCAGAGGACAATACAAAATGGAGGAACCTTATCGACCGATGCTCCAGGCGGAGCAGGAGGAACTAAGTAAGTAAGTCATAAGGTTGATTACAACAGTCCTTTTGCTACGTGCAGCACAGGCATTGGCTATAATTAGATATATCACGTAAGGGGCGCCTTGAACAGCTGCCAACAGTTGAATTTGACTCCCGTCATATAACTTGTCATCATTTTTTCGTACTAGGATTGTAATCATGCGGTGGCTTGTCAGTTTGAAATTGAACCAAACCGATATACATATACAAGTATATATACTTTTCTCTGTCTGACTTCCAGTTTGATATATTAAGCACGTCACCTCAAAAGATGTTCTGCTTTGGAATTTATAAAGATAAAACCCAACTTAACAGGAGGATCAGGTCTCCAGTAAGCCTACGCTTGAGGCCTCCAACTCTTGTTGACCTTTTTATAAAGTTGGACACTAGTCCAGGCTCCATCTTAAAATAAAGATTAAGGAAGACAAGTTTACCAATAGTGCTGATTGAAAAATCTGTAAGTTGTCTATTTCAAATTCAAATTTTATGCTGTTCAAAAAACAGTTTTCCTTTTGGCTGCCTTTAGTGAAAATGTTCTGACATAAACTGAGAGGAGCTCAGTTTTACAAAATGGGGAGTGAACCAAGCAGCAGTTTTATCAAGTTCTATGGAGTTGAGAACAGCTGTTTTGAGGAGTACTGATTAATCAGCAGTTTCAGATGAACAAAACATTGAATGCAGCATACTACATCATTTTCAGCAGCCAAAATGAGGTAGACCATTCCATTAATTTTGCTGTCCTTCTCAAAATCTTTGTGGATATCAAGGTGTCGAGGGTTCCTCTCTCGTCAGCTCCTTTTTCTAGATGACGAGATTACCGTCGGTTCTTTCCTCAATCACCAAACTCAGCAACACGACACACCGTATGGTTTTAATATGTATATTTAATGGTAGATATACACACCATCCTATCTCATCTTATCTACACTTACTAGAGTTATTAGTGTCCTTTAGAAATGTTTCCCTGGTTTACGTTGGAGACGGGGTTCCTCAGCTACGTTGATTACTCTTATCGTCAGAACGACCTAACGTCTCCCCCAGTTCCGAAACAAGTCCCTGTTCCTTTGATTGCTACTCTATATGAACCCTTCTAGAGGCGATTTCCTTCGCCATCCCAAACGCAAAATTCGTATCTCCATTGGACGACAGATCACCTGCTGCAACTGTTACTAAACCTGGTTGGTCAGATCTTGGTGTCCCTAGCACCCTATGACG
The DNA here is from genome assembly GCA_959347315.1 of Bimastos eiseni. NCBI lineage: Eukaryota > Metazoa > Annelida > Clitellata > Crassiclitellata > Lumbricidae > Bimastos > Bimastos eiseni. Next base: position 26,998,801 of record OY365808.1, read on the forward strand.
TTACGTCATATCCTTAGAGGCGCACCGTTAATGTTTGACTAGCGGCTGTTATGGCTGGGCCTTGTTAGTGTCATAGACGGGCCATAGGTTCCAGGGATCTAGTTACATCATTATAGTTTATACCGCCTAATAGGTTGCGCCGTCATATCGGAATTGTCCCTTATTCTTGATTAATGTCAACAAGCCGGTCCAGACCAGATCTTCAGCTGGTTCATGAATTTCTTGTCCATGGGTCGCAGAGATGAGAGGGTCAGGCGGCTCTAACGTCTGCCTCGAGGTGTCGGGTTTCGTTGCTTGAGACTCCGTTCATCTTTGCATATTTCTCGCCGTCTGTATTGAGGCCGTCTGCCTCCGACGAAACCCATTGATGTATATAGCGCCATCGTCCAGAGTTTCGCGCGTGACACCAGGATAGAACAGTTCTGAGTTTGATTCGGTCATTCATTCATTACGAAGATTTATATAGCGCCCCTTCAAGGCTACTACTCAGGAGCGCTCCCGACCCCAGCACAGCGAAAAAGAACAGTTTTAAGAGCTACGTATTCAAATCATCGATGAAGGTTCAACACATGCTGTTTAATTAACTAACTAATGTGTGTCATTAAAATTCAAAATATAGATTGGGTGCTCTGCCGCTTAATTAATTTAAAGGTTCACAGACAGCATAGTAATAGCTGCCGAATCTATGCGTATATGTAAATGCTTAATTTATATACATAAGCCAGACTGTACAGCAGTTGGCACATTTAACAATGGGCCCTACATTATCAGAATTACACTTAGTAATTGATTAATACACAAAAGGCATTTATGACAGCACTGACCTAATCTCCAAGAAAACAATTCATATAAATGCTTAATTAATCTGCAATAACAGTTTGCCCTGGACCATTTAGCTTTAATTTAGAATAGTATATACTAAAGGTCTACTACTCTACACAACTATATATAGGGTAGTTTTTTCAAATATAAGCCTACTATCACTTATACCCTAGAACACTGTGCCAGCACCTGTTAGAAAGAACCCTGTGTCCCCCCCCTGCACGTGCAATCCTGGATCTGCTACTGCTAGGATGCCCTGATTAGAAGATCAAATGCATATTAGAAAACATTTTAAAATTCAGCTTCAGCTTATCACCATTATACAGATTTTATGTCAAAAAATAATTTACAGGATGAAGAAAGTAGATACACGTAAAAGTAAAATTTGAGCACACTTAATCCAGCAAAATTTTAATCAGAAAAATTGCATATTCAATTATTATTAGCATTACTGCAAGCAATGAATGCACAAAGAAAAAATGCTTAACTGTCCCAAAACAGCATAACTATTTTCATCAATCCAGCCTTTACTAAAGCGTGATTGTTTAGCTGATCCACCTTCCATATATTATATAAGCATGAATCTTTTCATCAATATAGTTTTTACTTACACAGCCTTTTCATCGATCCAGCTTCTACTCACACGGCCTTCTTCTCATTGATCCTGCTCCCATTTAAAGCATAATTCTTTTCATCAATCAAGTTTCTACTTACACAGCCTCCTTTAATCGATCCCGCTTCCATCTGAGCTGCATTCTCTCATCAATCCAGGTTCTACTTAAGCATGAATCTTTTCATCGATCAAGCTTCTGTTTAAGCAGATATCTTTTCATCAATCCAGTTTCAACTTACACAGCATTCTTTTTATTCATCCCGCCTCCACTTAATCTAGGCCTACAATCAGACATCCTATTCATGTCAAATCAACATGAAATGCATTCTACGCTAAAATACACTCTATAATTAACGAAATAATTAAAAACGCTAAAATACACGATATGAACTGTGAAATAATGTAATAAGTTCAAATGCACATTTGCTTAGAGACCAATTTGCTAACTTAATCATCCAAGTTTTTAGGTTGGTGACTATCATTGGATGTGACTCGGACCCAGGCAACAGCCCGTCACCTAAATCGATGCAGCATGGGCTCCAGTCCAGTTGCTTCCGCACAAAATTGTCAATTGATTATTTAACTTACACAAAAATCTTGAAAGATGACAGAGTCTGGTGTTACGCAGTTGTTGTTTCGAGGACTTGGGTTGCAATCAGCGACAACTGAGGCCATTATAGTCGGCCATAAACTTGGAAACGCCTATGGCGTCTCGTTTATTGCGGGAAAGTCATTGTTGCACTGAATGGAGTATTGTTTAATTTCGGTGAAAGTAGGCCTAGGCCTACGTGTTTTTATGACCCACATTTTGAGATTAACCATTCACCACTTGTCTTGTATGTCTAGCCACTTCCTACAGAGGCTAAATTCAACAGCATCTCGCAGATCCGGCATCTCTACTTTCAGTGATTTCAAATCAACCATCTCACCCATGACTTCATGAGTTCGACGACCTACAAAACAGACCCGTCACCTAACGGTTTTTAGTAGCAATACGGGACTATTCAACGATAGGCGACAACGCCGACAAGTCAATAATATAAAACATTTATTTTATGTTTATTCGAACAGAAAACGCCATGGATTCGCCAGATCTAGGCCTATAGGCTAAGCTAGGATTCAGAAATGGACATCAGCCAACTCTGAATGAATGGGTGGTCAATTTGACAACTAGTTCTTTAACCGCCATGTATCAGGGATGCAAAAGACCAAGGTTTTTTAAATCAAAAGTTTTTTGTTTTTCTTGGTTTTTGTGGTTTTATTTTATTTTATTGATTTTTAGTCATCCTTAGGATTTTGTCACAACAGTTTTGTTATAAAAAGCATCACACACAGCATGAAAAAGAGCTCCAACTCGTTTATATAGTTAATTTAGCTTGATTTCGGACTGAATAACATACAATTAGTAAGATAATAGTAATCTTAGTAAAAAAAACTAAAAACCAAATAACAAAAAAACCAAGACGTTTGCAACCGTGCCATAAAGCACTGCTGGACGATAATGGCGTGCCAACGTTGTCGAACGAGCGTGCTCGTTAGGCAACTTCGTTCCTCACGATGTTGTATCAACCTCAAGACTTGAAATTGATCCCTAGGCCTACCGTATTTTGGTCGCCAAAATTAAGTTTTAGCCAAGAGTTCTTTACCCCTGTACAGGCTGATTTCCACGATCTAGCTAGATGGGCGGTGAAGAAATGAAAATAGGCCTATTTGAAATGTAATGGCGCTTATTTCTTATAGTACACTGTGCAATTTACTGGTATTATTTTCGCGAATGACGTCAATGATTTCTGAGCTCAAATATGATGACGTCAATGAGTGGCACACAGAGGTATATAAAATTACTGGGAAAGTGTTTACCTTTTGCCAAATAGCCTATTGTTTTCGACGAGCGTTGATATATGCAGTGGTTTACAAACATTGAAATCAGTATGAAGAAGTATTGTACGTTATCGTTTGTTTGCATGGTTTATTTATTGGAGCTGTCTCAGCATGTCGATGCCACAGATATTACTAATATGGGAGTTCTTGTTCCTATAAGGGGAATGCCATTTGACGGCAGGAAGATCGTTGCCGCAATACCCGTAGCAGTCGAGGCTGCGGAAAAACAGTTTCCAATCTTACAGTTCAATTGGTCATATGTAGATACTCAGTGTGACGAGGCGCATAGCGTTCGAGGAGCCTTGCAATTCGCAAGGGAATTTGATGCTGGCCTCGACGTATTAATTGGTGAAATATGCAGCCAGGCTTGTGAGACCGTTGGATTCATTGCAACGGGACTGCAAAGACCATTCATTTCCTCAGGATGCAACTCAGATAAGCTCAGCAGACATGATCTTTATGGCACATTTTCAAGGTCAGTGTCTCCATACAAAACGCTGGTTCCGGCTTTCGGAAAATTATTGGAGGTATTCAACTGGAACCATGTTGGAATTTTGGTCACGGATGACCCTGCATTTCAACTGTTGAGCATAGCCGTTAAAATCTCTCTGAGTGAAAGAAGTCCTGCAAAGTCAGCATTTATGACCACTACGGAAAGTTGTTCTAAGAATAATAATAGTTTTCAGTCGTCTTCTACAAAAGAAGTAATGCAAAACATGAAAGAGCATGCCAGAAGTAAGTCACACACACACAAACACACACACACACACAAACACACACACACACACACACACGGTAGGGGATTTTCCCAGTCTATCTGTGTCGGCCGCCGAGGCCTCTCTCGATATATGCGGTCGGTCCCTTCTGGGACTCACCCAGTCTGTACCACTCACGGCCAAGTCACCATCTTCCCCGTATTCCCGAACAGAACTGTCATTCATTTATTTCTCTCAATCGGGTCTTTACGCGCTCTCGAACGGACCCGCTGGAATTACACGGGGGGGTGATCACGTTAGAAGAGCACGTTACAAACAAGAGAAAACACTGGTGCCGATTGATACCTTCAGGTTACAAGTCAAATAACTCTTATTGATGGTTTTATGGTCTTTCGATAAATACTATTGTTTGTTACCTACGTTGGTCATAGTTACTCCTCCCGATTTCCCGAGTATCAGAATATATTACGGTGTTGGCGGACAATTGCCAACGCAGAGGACGGTCAATCGTGTGCATGATAACTTATGCGTGTGAGGCCGGTATGCCGCACACGGAAATTGACCAAGAAGTACGTGAAAGTCTGGGTTGTCCCTTGTCGTCCGATACCCAAGTATGAAACAGATGAACGCAGACGTGAATGTCTGGGCAGTCGGAAACCCAGGTTAGAGATAACAAGTAGACCAGTAGACGAAGAATTGATCGATGCGTAAATATTACTGTTGGCTACCTACGTTGGTTATAGATACTCCTCCCGTTTTCCCGAAGTGTATCTACTTGCGTGTCTGATCGAAGTCATCGATACGAGTACGTTTGGGTAATCGGGTACCCAGGTGAATATACAGTTGCTTGTCGTCACACAGTTCCGAGAACTGACTGAAGTGCGAGGTTGGGCCCCCTCGTGTGTAGGTCGGATCGAAGATCTGTGTGCAGATAGCGAAGGTTATAGACAGAGACCTTCACTATCAGAGTCCGTGAATACCATGCCAGTGTCAATTTTATCGAAGCAGATTATATCAGTGTTGGTGGGTAACTGCTAACACAGAGGACGGGAACTTAGTTCGTCAATTGTGCATGACAAAATATACGTATGCGGCCGTTTATGCCATATACGGAAATAGACCGAGAGATACGTGTTGAGCAGAAGGCGTGATAGATAAGTGTCGGAGATGACATGACTAAGAGCTGTGCGACTTGTAGTGTCTAGGACGACAGAGTTTAAAGAGTTGAGAACAGTCATGTCTAGGAGTACAAGATGTTGAGTTTAGCTACCGATAATTGTATAGGCAGAGATGGCTTATGGACTTGTTCCAAATATGTCTGAACCTCGTAACTTAAGAGAACGTTTGGTGTCCCTAATTGGCAATAGTTTCAGAGTCACAAGATGCTGAATTGTACGACATCAGGTAGAGAGGAAGAAGAGGCTGGAACAAGTAGACACATTCCACTGATCTCTCTTTTTGGGTACACTCATAACCGAGGATGCTGAATGCAACAAAAGATGTTTGGTCAAGATTAGGGAAGGGAAGGGACCGAGCATTGGGGTAGCAATGAAAGAAATAGATGTACGTGATCAGCTGTGCGGCTGTGTATGCCTCCTGTAGCGTTGGTTGGTTCCACGCTTGTGCATGCACCCACCACTGGCAACTCTTTTCAGCTTACTGTGCATAGTTTGCTAATAGACGTGTTTAGCTTGTTTACTACGACATTTAACATCATTTAGGCCAGCATAGAGAGCCCTTCTGAGTAGATATCATAAGAGGTGCTATATAAATGCTCAATTACAGTACATTGCAATACATTTAAAAGTTTACATCATCTTACTTCATACAAAGATATGACTTATGAAGGTTTTAATCAGGGCTGTTAATATTGCAATAATAATAAAGTATCGCAATACTTGGTATCGGTGATACCTTTTTAAATATCGCAGGGAGTATCACGATGGTTTTATTTGATTGGTGTCGCGTGTGTATTTCGACACTTTTTCTTAGCCAGTCATCGATATGTGATACCAATGCTTTTTTCTGACTGTAATAAAAAATAATTGCTTCTCTTCTGCTGGAATAAATCGCGATCAAGAAATGATGAGCAATAAATCGTTACGCTCCGAAGATATTATGTTTTTTCTGCGTATGGCGAAATGGTAGATTGTGTCACGGCTCCTTTATAATGGATTACAAGACGTTCGCCCTTTTGTTTGTCGCCCTTTCGAACGTGCGGCCTTTTGATTGTCGCCTTTTTAAACGTGCGCTCTTTTGATCGTGCGCTCTTTTGATCGTTCGCCCTTATGATCGTTCGCCCTTTTGATTGCGCCCTTTTAATTTTCGCCCTTTTGATAGTAAACCCTTTATAATACATGTAGGCCTATGTGAAAATAATAATTAAAATTATACTGCTTTCTCTTTGGCACATGCTTGTCAAAAGTATTGGTGAAAGAATTGGTATTGGTATTGCAATACTTTCAACAACAAGTGTTGGTATTGGTATCGCAATACTTTCAACAAAAGGTATTGGTATTGGTATCGCAATCCTTTTTGTGATGAAGTATTGGTATTGGTATTGCAATACTTTTCCCCAGTATTGTTAACAGCCCTGGTTTTAGACTTTTAGTGTAGCCAGTGGCAATATGGCTGTGAGAGTTGAACAATTAGGAAGGAAGAAGTGACAAAGATTAACGCATTTGAATTAAATGTCTGTGACAGATACCGAGAATACCCTGGACAGACAGAAAGACGAACTAATGGGTGATGGAAACGGTGGGAGTGAAAGAAGTTTAGGCCTACTCGTTAGGATCAAGCTAAGAAAGCTTGCATATTTTGGGCAAATGGTGTGGAAAGAGTGGAGATGACCTGGAAATTGAGATTTTATAAGACACACTCCCGGGGTAAAGTACGAAGGGAAGACCAAGGGTGGGATGGATTGATAACACAAAGTCATAGACGGGTTTTGCTAATGATAACTCGGGCTACGTAATCCGTTCCCATAGCGTGTAGCCTGAGATAACTCGGACTTGGCAATTCTGACCACCCAGTAGGCAATGAGCTCGTATAAACCATGGGAACAGGAACATGTTGGGGCTATTGTATAGAGTGAGTCAGAGTACACAGTACCTCTTTATTACCCTGGATGTAGATAGGTCCTCTCTGCTTGCTGCTGACAGGCCGCTGCTGGAACCATATTGTAGGCCAAAGTGGCAGGTCGTAAATGTGGTTTGTCTGTGGAGGGAACGACATGTTGGAAATACCACGTTTGTTAGAAGAAAGTGATAGTTCAGAGTTTGATGACAGTGCACGACAGTTGTTTTTCATCAGTTGTATGTCGTCTTGTGACAAATTTGGTGTTGTGTTCAAGCGAAAATCGAAAAAATGTAACCTCACAAACATATTTTTGTCTGAAGCAGACAGTGTGGTTGTATGTCTGAATTTGCTATCAAGGACGTCAGAGGGTCATGGATATTCCCTCATACGTGTATAACTGCCCTAATGTTATCCTAATGACGTCATCGCCGCTGATGACGTGCATCACTGACGACGCATTGGAAACAAAAAGGGCCAGTCGTAAGTGTGGCTTATCCAGCGCGGAAATACCACGTTTGTTAGAAGAAAGTGATAGTTCAGAGTTTGATGACAGTGCACGACAGTTGTTTCTCATCAATTGTATGTCTTGTGACAAATTTGATGAAAGTTTATGTTCAAGCGAAAATCGAAAAATGTAACCTCCAAAAAATATTTTTGACGGGTGTAAAAAAATTGGGGGGGGGGGTGGTAAATTTTAAAACTATACATATATTTATTTCCCTATAAATCACGGTATCAATATCTAAAAAACTCTTGACATTTATTTTGAAAAAATAATTCCACGTTGGGTGAGTTAAATAAAATTTAATTCCACGCTAAGGGATTAAGGAAAAGAAAGGACGTTTTATGCACAATCCTGATTTCTACAATAAATAAGGGAAGCTAATAAAGTATGGATTCTTTTATAGGAGGTGTTTGGAATCTGATTTGTTTAAATCTTTTATCTGGGTGTAATTGTAACTTTAAATATTACCTGATAAATATCAAAATGAAACCAGAAATTTACAGAGAAGGAGGAGGCAATAGAACTACTGCAGAAACAATGCTTATCGTTATTAAATTTGTTAAGATCTCTCGATGAAAGTTTATGTATTGGCTACTTATACAGAACTATTTACAATGGTGCATTTATATGGTGCATCTTAAAACTTCACAAAATAGATTATATGGCTATTTAACAGATCTAAACATAGTCTCTTCTCATTAAAGTACATCTGCATAAATATTTGAACTATGCTTGTTTGTTTCAGTAATCTTACTTATTATGCACAGAAGAGATGTTGTTCATAATCTTCTGACGGCAAAAGAATTAGATATGTTCAATGGAGAGTTTGCCTTTATCGCATTCAACTATGATATTCTTGGTAAGAGATAGTAGATAGTAGACGTAAAGTTCAGATATGTATATCTGGAAATGTTTAGTTTTACATTAAAAAGAAAAATAGTTGCTTGAATTTGTGTCACAGCTATTGCAACTGTTCTAAGCACTTTATATCCTACATTCCTACATGTATGATTCTGTTCTGTTCTATTTGCAGATTTATAAAATGCCTCTCACAGTACAACCTAATCAGAGGCGCTCTGTTGTATTAGTATATCATCCTAAGCAGACAAGTCATCTGTGATCTTGTGTGTTCCTCAAAGGGTCCCGAACAGAGCGCTCTGGCAAGCTGAAAATTTGTACAAAACGGTCATATGCAAATTTCTGTCACCATGACTATTTTCAGCACTCAATTTACTTTAAATTCCGATATTTGGATATTTTTGTTTCGAATGCACTCTTCGCCAACATTCTATATAAGTAACAACTGCCATTTGCATTTTCGTCATTTGAAGACAGGGCTTATTTAATATTTGCAATTAGGCACATTAGTTATAAACCACAGCATCACTTGGAAGCAATTTAACTCTTGCAAGGGGCTTAGTTACACAGAAAAAAATTTCAGGAACAAATAAGAGGTCATTATATTCAAATACTTGGTGGCAGTTGTGTTAGTTAAAAGGATGGCGTCACTCAGAGCATTCGCAATTGGGTAGAGTTTCATGAAAGCAATTTCAGTAGTGAAGTGCCACCACCACTGACTTCAAAATTCATTTCCAGGCAAAGCTGGATAGTAAGGTTCATTGTTAATTTGTTCCTACATTGTCCCAAGATTGTCTATCTTGCTTCTTTGTTGGTGTACTTTTTTCATATACCTGTTCTATGGTACCTAAATTCATTTGTTGATTATTCTAATTTACTATTAATTATTTATATTATCTCTATAGTTTTGGCAATTTGTTTCATGTCACCATCCTTCTAGCTACTCGCCGAGTAGCGATGAACTGAAACTGCTCAGCCGCGTTTCATACTACTCAGCATAAACAATGGGTCCGACTTTTCATCTGTCCGATTTTCTGTTTTGAAACAAAAAAACGGGTTTTATTTTTTCCTAACGACATTAGACCTGACTAAATACATATATACTGTTATTAGCAGTACCTACTAGTTGCCATTTTCTAGTGTAAACTAAGACAAAACCAAAAAATTCACAAGATCTGTGCAAACTGCTAGACTAATAATCAAGAAAAGGAGACTTTGAATATTCTAAACTCGGGCTTGGCACAATTTAATTAGTAAAACTCGGTCCTGGGACTTGGCAAGAAATTGACACTCAGTTCATCCCTAATATTGAGGCTTAGAAAATGAAATCGTTCACACGGTACTAGGTTCACTCTTCATCACTCTGTTTGCCTCAAGGCTAGCTGATAGAACTGCTATTCTGCTTATTTTACCCTGTCTGATACATTATAATTTTAGAGCAAAATTAGTATCGTAATCATCCATCCATCCATCTATCCAGCCATCCGTTCATCCATCTGTCCAGTTTATATATGTAATGTTGGTTCGAATTCCTCTGTCTGTTCAGCATGGACATCAGCTGATGGGTGTATCACAAAGCAGCAGCAGCAGCTGTCTATTATTCTAGTGACATTGCGGGTAGTTCTGGCTAAATGCAGCAAATGCAAAAGTCCCTATTTATTCTTCCATGTTTTTACATTGAATATGTCTGTGTCGTAGATAAGGCTGTCAAAAAATGTTGAAATCACGACCCAGGTACCCGTCGACCCGTGCAGTCGGGTACACGACTGCGCGGATATTTTGTTAGGAAATTTAGGGAAGTGCGAATTTTTATGGAATGTTGTTATCAGAGAACCGATTTCATTGCCTGGGCAGTCCGCCAATATAACCAACGGAATATTTCTGGCATATGTTCAGGTAAAATCGTGCGTTTTTGGGTAGCCAAAAACCGATTTCATTGCTCGGGCAGTCAGCCAATATGACCAAGGGAATATTTCTGGCATATTTTCTGGTAAAATCACGCATTTTTACGGAATTTCGGGTACCCGAAACTGATTTCATTACCCGAGTAGTCAGCCACGGTCAGGTACCCGGGTACCCGTTGACAGCCTTAGTGTCCGCTCGATAATCTGAAGGTTCGATAGTCCGAAGGTTCGATAGTCCGAAGGTTCGATAATTCAAAAAAAACTCGGACTAGAATTTTTTCCGGATTATTGAACCTTAGGACTATCGAATCTTCGGACTATCGAACCTTCGGACTATCGAACCTTCGGACTATTGAATCTTCGGACTATCGAAGCTTCGGACTATTGATACAGAACCGTAGGTCAACAGCGGTTGGACAATCTGAAAAATTCTAAGTGGTTCTAGAAGATGAGGTTTATGCCAAAGCCACAAACTCTTCCTGCTTTCTAGATTTAGTAATTTTTTTAATCCCCATTTCAGCCAAATTTTCTTAATACTTCAGAGTTCTTGAAATTTAGATCAACTAAGCCAGTAATATTCTACATGTCAAAAACACTACAATAACCCTGCTGGTAGTCGTGACCTATACAGGTCGAGGTGACCTAATTAGGTCTCTGAAATGACCAAGCCCAAGCCACTTAATGGATGGGATTACAGGTGCAATTTGCCGTTTCCTAATGTAAACAATGCTTTTGCATGATTCAAATACTATTAATCAAGCCTGTTGACATGTTTTATAAACGTTCACAGATTGCTTTTATTGTGAGTTCTTTGTTTTAAGTTCATCAAAGTGAATACCCTTTGGAAGCTACAGCTGAAGATATTCGTGATGCTCAGGAAGGCCTGCTTATAGTGTCATTTAGATACAAGGAGTCCTTTGACGCTAACTTTGTAACGAAAATCAACGAGGCTCTTAATGATTCCCATTTTCAGCAGGATGATGCTTTCAAGCATCTTAAGATTGAGGTAATGTTTCCTTGTTATTAAGGAGTACAATCACCAGTTAAACCTTTATCCTGTCTTTTTTTAATGAATTTTTTAGTTTTTTTACTGTGTGCAATTAGACCTTTGCCTTGTCATTTTTTTAAATAATTTTTTAGTTTTTTTACTGTGTGCAATTAGACAACCTTTACCTTTTCGTTTTTTTTTTTTTTAAATTTAGGGTTTTAGACCAACAGTGCACTTTAGCTGATTTTATGGATGCAGGTATTATTTTTATGTTATTATGATTATTAATTAATTAAATTTGTAACATGCGCATGGTTGCACCGAAATGTGAGTTTGAGACACAGATCAGTAGACAGGAAAAGATGCATTTAGTAGGTCATAACGGAAAATCGCCTCGGACATTCGCCTCGGCCAAATATCCCATTTTTTAGACTATTCGGAAGTATTTGTACTTGGCAGTACTTGGCAGTACTTGGCAGATATTACACACACAAATAGTTAAGAATAAAAAATGTTTTATTCAATAATTCTTTTTATACACATTTAACTATCTAAAAACGAAAAATTTTAATTTATAATGTATTGGTAGTTATTACAGACACAAACATTTATTTTGCTAATTTTTCATTGCGCGAAACGGCAAAAGTGACAAAAGTTGAAAATTTTAAGTTTTGCCTGTTGATGGTACTTGCTGGCCCAGCGTTGCCACTACTATTTGGGTCGTACCCAGATCCGGAAAATAGTGTATCCAAATACTCGTATTTGATACTCGGTGGAAATTGTCGATTCAGTTATGCCCTTGCACTTAGATATCGAAATCTTTAACGGCCAAGGGGAAATAGTGAGTTTTGAAGGAAGGAAGTGAATTTGAACTACGAAGAGTTCAGTCGATTCCAATAATAATGTTCCTCTAGTGTTCTTCACCGTGCGTGCCTTGGCCTGCCTGCGTGGGCAGTAACGTTTGGGACTTGTGTGCTGTATATTGCATGTGGAAGGTTGCACATCTATTTGAGTTCTCATCCCTTGGACAGATTCAGACTTCTAATGGTTAATAGGTGATACCATTGTCAGTATACTCTAGAAGTTTATACTTGATTTTTGAATTCCTTCTTTTCTATATTTTTACTCCTGTGTCGATGTCCACCATCATCCATTCTCCTGACTCTGTCCCTAAAAAATTGCTAATACCGGCATTTTGTTTCCAACATCATGAAGGGGATGTGGTGGAAATTTGATGTAGGCTTGCTCCCCATTTTGACCCCAGGACTGCACTAAAATTGAACTTTGCAAAACGAAATATTTAATGACAAGTTGAAGTGAGTAAGCAGCATTTAGCGACATGCAACAAGCTTGAGTGTAATTATAAACCCAAAACAGTGAGGGACGTAGGGGGAAGAGGAGGAATCAGGATAGAATTAGTGAAATTTCAATGTTTTCAGTTTTGTGTGAAAGACCTGTGGGAGATAACAAGGGGTGAGGTTTTGAAAATATTTGTTGTAATGTTGTAATACTGATGGGAGTTAGTTTCAAAGGGGTTGGACAGCAATGGCTATGGAAGGATTTGCAATTTTTGGTGATGAGGTGACAGAGGGGCAATGGGACATGGCTGTGATAGGGTGGAAGAGGAACGAATTGAACGAAGTGGTTGGATGATGAGCAACTGACAGAGAGAGGTCAGAGGGCTGGTAGAATTGAAGTGTGTTGTAGATTGTAGATGACAGACATGATGTTATATTCAGTTCATTCAGGTACTCTAGGCCAGTGGAGTGATTTGAGGATCGTGGCATGGTGGTGTTTGAGGATTTTAGTGACAGCATGGGTGAGTGCATTCTGAATAGCTTGGAAGCGGTGATGTCAGTGTAGTCTAATTTAACGTGAACTAAAATGTAGCATTTGTTGATGCAGTTTTGAAATCGAGTATGGGGCAGATTCCGTTAGAGTCACAGATATGTATGAGGCAAGACGGCATTGTAATAGGATTGTATGGTATTATTAGGTGTAGATAAAACCCACACATTTCAAATTGATCGTAATACATCTTTGTTGCATTCACAGGAGATTAAACTTTTATTTCACAGACCAAACAACAATCTAAATTTAACTGTGAAATAAAAAATGAGAGCTTATGAAATTTGAGTACTAATAGGATAATGCTATGTACACTAAGGCTGTCAAAAATTGTTGAACTCATGACCTGGGTACTCGTCAATCCACGAAGTCGTGTACTCTAGCATATGTTCAGGTAAAATCGCACATTTTTACAGAATTTTGGGTACCCAAAAACCGATTTTATTACCCGGATAGTCAGCCTCGGTCGGGTACCCGGGTACTCATTGACAGCCTTAGTGCACACTATTTTGAAATGCTGTGTGTGTGTGTTTGCTGCTTAGAGGGAACATTGGTATAAATAATGATAATCAATTTAAATATTCTTTGACACATATCATCCTTGTTATGGATGCGTCGTTAAATAAATTTATATCAGTCAGTAAATATTCTTGATGATGCATATCATCCTTGGAAATATTTCCATACCTTTTTAGCTTCCCTTATTTAATGTACAATTCAGGATTTTGCATAAAATGTCCTTTCTTTCTCTTAACCCTTTTAGCATGGAATTAAATTTTATTTAACTCTCACCCAACGTGGAATTATTTTTTGGATGCATCGTTAAATAAACTAATCACACACATAGGTGTTATTGAGGCGAGACTTCTGACACAAAAGGTACTTCTATGTTTTATTTTAACTGTGTTTGTTTGGTAGCAAGTGTTTGAAAGCTTAACCTCTTTGTGGTAATAGAAAAACGAGACTTCGGCGTTACGATACGCAGCTCAGTTGTATGATGCTGTGATGATGTGGGCACACGCAAAATCAAAGTCTTTGGACATTCGTACGTCTCGCGCTGTGCCGAATGCTGGAACACCTATGTTATCTATTTCCAATTTCACAGGTATGATATCTAAATTGCTTAATGTTTACGTATATTAGACCTAATTTTATGATCTTTTAAGTCAGCAATGATCTGATACTTATATCTAGGCTAGTGATTCTTAACCTTTTCTATGTTGATACCCCTAAAGATTTTGAAATTCCATCTTGCCTCCCCGGTGCTGAGGACAAAAAGAAAGCCTTGAGAAGTAAGTAAATAAATTATACGTAAATTAAATTAAATTGATTTGGCTTATTTGTGTTGAATTAACTTGTCTGTGACATATATCTGATACAGCTGATTCAGATGTTTACTGAAGGATCAAAAAAACAAAACAAGGAAACGATACTTTTGTGATTTGATCTTGTTGATTCTTCTCTGATCATGCTCTGTCAGTGCATTAGATTGTTGATGGAACTGAAATGGTTTCAATGTAACTTCTTACAGTCAAATCCTACATGTATATCTGTGGCCTACAGTCTACCCTAATTTTCCATGTACGATTCTCTAGTTATGTACTACATCTGTAGTAGCATCTATAAATTATCAATTTGCTATTCTGTTTCTGCCATCAAACCGTTAAACTAGACGGCATTGAGCAATACGTGGTGTAAAATCTTTTTTTATGTAAATGTCAAATAGTTTTATTTTAAAAATTGTACCATGTATATCTTAGAATTAGATAGGTTATTATTCAATTGCAGTAATTAGTTTCTGACCAGTTAGAACATCAGAGCGGTTGCTCCATAGAAGAAGAAGAAGAAGAAGAAGAGGAGGAGGAGGAGGAGGAGGTGGAAGAGGAGGAGGAAGAATAAGAAGCTAGAGCCCTGTTGCAACCATGGGTATGAAATGCTAACGTCTTCAATTTCTTTGCCTGGGCATATGAGGGCAGGTGGCCAGTCCCCTCCTTATTCAGTTTTATATTCTTGCCGACAGTGTACAGTAAGCAAGTGTACTGACTACAGCTGAGTTGGCTAGGGGTACATGTAAAGCAGAAATTTCAAACCAGAATTCTGTCCTGATGGGAGTATGAACTCCAACCTCTTGACTGGCAGTCCAGCATGTTAGCTTTTGAACTATAGAGTACCATACAAATATAGGGTGACACAAAAGTTTGTTCACCATTTTCAAACTTCAATATCTCGGTCAAAATGATTCGGATCTCTTAAATATGTTCCATGCCTATGCAGGAATCTATGCAGGACTCAAATATAAATTATAACCCTAAAATTTTAAGTTGAACAATGAACGTGTGTTAAATGATGTGACAGCGAACACCGCGGTGTGCGAGGGGCATTTCTAGCTCGTGCCTGGATATGACGTAACCATTATTAATTCCGCCTAATTGAGTAAAAATAGGAGCATCGACACCAGATTGCAGATGACTGATTTAATGTTTTGTTCATCGATGAGTCGCCGTTCAAGGTGTTTTATGTACCGAATGCACAATACAATACGGTTTGGGTTTTATAGGAGAACAATCCATCTGCTCCACAGACGATGTTTAGTTAGTCAATGATGATGTGTGGTGGGATGACGGCCAGAGGTCTGATAATTGAGAATTGTGTACACCAATTGAACTTTCATCCACGCACGGGGTACTTCAGCTAGTTTAATATATTATATTAACAGACACTGTTTACATTTTACTCTGCATACAATTTGATATATATTGCAAGACAATACATATATATATATATTATATATATATATTATATTTTTTATTTATGTATGTATAAGTGAATATGTATATATATATATATATGTGTGTGTGTGTGTGGGCCTTTTATATACTGATTTTACTAAATTTGCCACTTATTTGTCACATCGTCTTGTTGAGCAATGCTACTTGTACTCTGGAAGCTGTGGTGTGGGCAAACAGTGTGAGGGTGCCAAAAATACCTGTCACTTTGTGACTCCAGGTGTGAGAGTGAAAATTGAAGACGTATGGACTACATGTCTGTTTTACAAAGATGACCAAGTACAAGGGCTCTTCGAAAAATAATTTATTTCAGACCTGAATTTTGCAATTTGCTAAATTGAGAAAATGTTCTAATGCTCTTCTGGTCTAGCCATAGTCATTTGGGCTTGAATTTTCTGGCATTCCCTGTGCTACTGTGCTATCACTTGCAGATAGGTGTTGTATGCTCTAATTTTATTTAGTTATTCCCAGTGCTATATATTGTATAGTACTATAGTGGCTTGGAAATGCAAAATGTGTCATTATTGAGACATAAGTTTATTTTGAAGTTGAAGTGAGATCATTTGGCCAAAAGGACTTAAGGTGCTAAGTTTGCCATAGTATGATGAAGCATTATGGTGTTTAGAGTGAGGCTGTGGTTCATGTGCGAAGCCTTTGCTTAGGATTGATAACTGGGGGTTGGATAGTCAACATTTGGTCAAGGTGCCAATAAAGAATGGTCTAGGTATTGTGATGTTACATTTCTGTCTCTTGTTGCTGTATAAGTCACTAAAATATTGCTATTCCTGTGTTAATTTAAAACCTGCATGTATAAGCATGTTTGGCCTGCTGAAGCTGTCTCTACACTGCACTAACTTGGTTAAATCAGTTGTACAACATAATGGAAGCCTTGAATGGCTGCCAACAGTTAAATTCGACTCATGTGATAACTTGTCATCATTCATTCATACTATTCTTGTGATGTGTTGGCAAGGATTTGAACTCCTGCCTCTGGGTTGACTTTCCTGCTTAGTAACACTCTAGACCGTATCACTAGGTTCCCGGACAATTCGGCGCGCAGACAATTTGGCGCCCGGACAATTCGGCGATGGAAAATTCGGTGCCGGATGAGGTATGTAGTAATGGGCATTTTTTAAATATTCAGAGTGGAAGCGAAATAGTATTCTCCATATTGTCCAGCACATGTCTGGTTATTATAGAGACTGGCGAAGACAACAGCTCTAAAATAGCCAAACATGTGCTGGATAATATGGAGAATATTATTTCGCTCCCATTCTGAATACTGACTTGAGTATTTGCGATTAAAGAATATAGTACACATTAAGACATGGATTTATCAACTTCTACTCCCGTTAGTAAATACTATGTGAGTCAGAAACCGAAATTGATGTAAGTTGTAATATTCTTTAATTTTCGCTACAGTGGAGGAATACTCTAGTTAGAGGGTGACACGGTTCCTATGTGTTGACTATAACTCTAAAATAGCGAAACATGTGCTGGAAAATATGGAGAATATTATTTCGCTTCCATTCTGAATATTTTGAAAATGTCAGTAAATGTACATACCGATATCTAATCTAAATACTCTTACAAACTCATCCGGTGCCGAATTGTCCGATGCCGAATTGTCCGACACCGAATTGTCTAGTCACCCTATCACTATGTGCTTGAATTTTTCTGTCAACTATATATAAGCAATTGGGTCTTCCTTTTGACCACTTCCTTATTTCTCATTTCCAATACATCATAACTAAATGAAAATAAAAACTTGTTGCTTGTTAATTTTGGATTTGGTTTCATCAGGTATGTCTGATAAAATGGAATTTGATAAAAATGGGGAGAAAATTGCCACGAAGTTCAACTTTTACATGATTCAGGATGGAACTTTTGTTAAGATTTCTGGATATGACTCTTCAAAAGACGTTGAGAATTTAGTCGATTTGGAGAAACTAACGTGGCCTGGTGGTGGAAATGAAAAGCCATCATCAGAGCCACCTTGTGGGTGGGACGAACAGAAATGTCCAGACATGACTCGTAAGAACAATTCAATGCAAATACTATTCAGACTATCACATCTCTTTCCTGTTACAAATCGATGTCTGTATGAGTACTCAGTACACTTGAGGCAGCACCTTCTAAGAGTCCATCAATAGCCCTACACACATGACTGTCTAAATGAGCCATACACATGCTTCATCAGGTCGTCCACTACCCAGTACAGAAGTTTTGCTATTATTAATTCTGTATCCTGAAATTGTCTTCCTTTTAAAATCAGTTCTGCAAGTGCTTGAAGTCCATATTGTTTAATCACTGCCCTCTCTGGTTGGTCCAGAGCGCTGCTAATGAATTTTTTCTTCAGGCTGTGCCTTTACAAAAATGTTTGCTTATGTTATGTGCATTTAGAGAAGTGCAAGCTTAAAGCATTAATGCTCACGGATGGGAAGCCAGTGTAAAGAGCGAAGAGCAGATATTATGTTGCAGTCTGAGTACTAAAGTCCAAGAAAGTTTTGTAACTTGGTGCTTTGTTCTCGTTACATTTGTTTCTGTTGCAAACTATTTATTATGTATGTACACTGTTTCGTGTTGTATACAAATAAATATTTTATTTGAGTACCATCAGAATTGCTACTCCGGTTATCATTTGTGGCCCAGTGAGCAATCGTAGACCAGCACCGGGCCACATACCACAGTTTGAATAGCACTGTGCACATCAGACCACTGGGTTTGCAGGGCAGCCATTCATTGGCAGCTACTGATGGCTTCTTGAATACCTTCAAACACTGATTGTTGGTTCTAAATACCGTTGTGCAGGTCGCTCCTTCTGGGGCTTTGTGTGTACTAACCAGCTTTGAATCTATTCACTCACTGAATAGGTGGACCAGATTTCGATAAACTTAACATGTTATTAATAGGGCATAACCGAGTAGACAATTTCCACCGAGTACTGAATCCGAGTATTTGCATGAACTATTTGCTGGATCCGGGTACGAACCGAATTGTAGCGGCAAATCTGGCCAGCGAGTGGTGATGGCGCTGGCCTTGAAAATTTGGTACGCAAGAGCGGAAATACGCATGTTCCGCATGCGATGTTCATTTAAAACATTTTGAAAGGTGTAACAAAAATTGATCTTTTATCTTTCTTTTGGTTTGCAATTGCATATTTTGCTTCCATACAGCGCTGCCAATATTAGCTAGTACCATCCGTAGGCAAAGCGTAGTTAACCTGCCAAGTGCACAGCTATGGAGAACTATCTATAGTCAACGCAGAGTCGATAGCAATATCCTTCATATAGCATATTGTCGCACTCTAGGCTATATTTATTATTTAATAACTTTATTTGTGAAAAAAAACTGTAAAAACTTATTATAAAATTTGAAATATGAAGGTATCAATGACGTCTTTACTCTCTACTGTTTTACCAGAAAGTGGGTGGAGCCTATTCATGTGGGAAAATTACTGATTTGGTTACCACCTGGGGAATGCAACCAAAAGAAATTAAAATGTATAAATTAACATCATTATTCTAAAGAAAAATCAATTGAACGTTAAGTCCTTGTTTAACTTAGAAGTAAGTCCATTAGTCCTAAATTTATTTTATAGAAAAATATTATTTTATCAAAAGAATTATTTTTTTGAAAAAAATTATTTTTTAGCTATTTGCGGGTGTAATATTTGCTGAGGCGAATACTTCCGAATAGTCCAATATTCGGCCGAGGCGAATTTCCGAGGTGATTTCCGATTTTGCCCTAGTTATTAATTACTGCCCGGTAACATTTGTAATGCTTTACAGATTGTTGTTTCGTTTTAAGCATCGTTTGATAATAACCTGTTTTGTACATAGCATATCCCTTTTGTGTCTGTTTTCATTGTGTATATCACTGACATAATTATAATTTTTTATTGAGATCACACGTCTGCACAGAAATTAACAATTACAACTCCTTTTAATTTAAGACTGGATCATCATTGGCGTATGTGGCTCAATTATGGCTCTGTTTGCAGTTGTCGGAATCCTGTTTTGCTGCGTAAAAGGGTATGCAATTATTTTATTAGTTAGATTTCTTAATTTTCACTTGATATCCAGCTGTAGGAAGTAACATTTACAAATGCTTATTTGTAAGAAATTCATCTGAATGTTTTATAAGTAACTTGTGGACAGCAGTCATATGAACAGTCTATTTATCAATGACCCAAAGTTGACAGAATGTTTTTTAAATTAGCAGTGTGACAAAATATGTGGAAACTATTTCTGAACTATTTTCCTCTTCTTTGCTATGAATCATCTCATTGTATTATTTAATTAAATCAAATACCAGTTGGACAAAGTGGATTCTAGAATCAGTTCTTCAATAGCAATGGTGGTTATCCTAAGTTTTTCAAAAAATACTGTCTCTTATGTGAAACCTTACAAGTTGGTAAGAGTCTATTTGCTCAGTCTATCTTTTCTCTATTAAGGATACTGAAAACCAAATAAATGCAGTAGAGAAATAATAATCAACCAATCAATCACAGAAATGGTGGTGTGTCTGGTGAGAGCATTTTTTGTTGTAAGATATGTGACCCAAGGGTTAGTGAAAAATTTGAATATTAGAAATATACCGCTGATATGATTGTGGAATGAATCCTATTGAACGATGAAATATATAAAACTTGTATCTTGAATGGCGATTGTGTGTAAAATGGAATGATTGGTTTTGTTCCATAATCGTATATGAACTGAAAAGTAGAAATATCTTTTTTTTAATTCTGAAATTTGGTATCACCCTTCTTCCAAAATTTTTTGCTCAGAAGTGCACATGCCTTGACGGCGCAACTGCAGTTGTAAGCCTACTGCAGAGCAATTGTGAGCGAAGGACTTGCTCAAGGTTCCTACACAGGGACGCCTCGGATGAGAGTCAAACCCATTCACTTAGCACACACTGGGCGTTATGGGTCGACCGCTCTAGCCAATGGGCCACCATGCCACACAATGTATACATTGTGCAAAATGAGATTCAGAGAATATAGTTTTCTGTCGAAGTTTGTCATGTTTGGTAATTTTCTTAGACATTTGATTGGTTTTGTGGCATTCGTACTATAGATGCCTGGTTGTTTGATCAGGATTAAAAGGTACAGGCACAATAAGGAGACAATAATCAACTGGAAGATTCATTGGGCGCACATCATTCCAATTGTTACTGTAAGTTCAGTTGAATGCTAGTTTTGTATATAGTAGTAGATAGTAGTTATTATTTAGTGCCATTGAGGTGTGTGTCTAAGTCACATTAAGGAGACAATAATCAACTGGAAGATTCATTGGATGCATATCATTCCAATTGGAATGATGTGCATCCAACAAATTGCTGTGAAAGACTTTAACAGATGTCAGACTTCTTGCGCTGGATATGCTGGCAACCTGTGTATATGGTTTCAATGCATTATGATTCAAGATATCAGAATATTAACAACATTACATGCTAACTCTGATGTATAACTAGATGAGTGCCCTTAAGGGTTAGTGATGGATAAATAATTCGACATTTCATCATTCGTTCTTAACAATCATGCTGTGGTTTGTCAGTTTTAATTCGAATGAAGATATTATTAGTATACATTAATAGAAATATTTTTCAAAATCTTGCAGGCCATCGGTTCACATCGTCTTGCTTTGCGTCCTCCAGATAATGCAAACAGTGAAGCCCCAGAACGTTTGGAAAAGCTGAGTGGTTTACTGAGTGGAATGACTCAGTTATATACACTGGCTGGAGTATACAAGGTACTGTGAACTGGCATGAAGTTCTTTGAAATTGTGACTTTGTGCTGTAATAGTTGAAACTTGTTGTTTCAAGTGCATTCCATATGAAGCGTGAGAAGTACTATTTCTAGTGCTTCTGCTGTAGTTGATGTTTTTGCTGGAGTTGTTATTGATCTTATCATTATTATTAATGTTATTAAGAAATTGTTGATCTACAAAGTTGCACAGAAATTAAAATTGAAGGTTTTATAAGTTGGAAGATGATATATCCAGATGTTTTGAAAGCCATTGCAAATGTCAGTTTGGTTGCACTTCATGAAGGAGGAATGAATGAGATAAACAATCGATCGATCGATCGATGGATTGATTGATTGATTGATCAATCCTGCCATACAATTTGTACTTTTAAGATGATAGTGTCTTTCGACATTTTAGTCAGAGACATAAAAGTTATTGGTGCTAATTACCGTGTCTACCCAAAGGCAAACCGCTGTTCGTTATCTGTTAGACTGGAATTCTTGTCATTTGGATCCATCGCCTTCTTCCCTTTAGAAATGAGAATGTTCTCAATGAA
This sequence comes from Bimastos eiseni, assembly GCA_959347315.1. Taxonomy (NCBI): domain Eukaryota; kingdom Metazoa; phylum Annelida; class Clitellata; order Crassiclitellata; family Lumbricidae; genus Bimastos; species Bimastos eiseni. The sequence continues at coordinate 27,021,109 of OY365808.1, forward strand.
ATTTTGTAGATCTGTACAGATATCACTTTCTACTGATTATGCCTATACTGTACATATCCGATTTAGTGAAATATTCAATATATATTAGGAGACCAAGTAATTTGAAATTTGATATCTTTGCTCTTTTTTCTTTTTGTAAAAATGCTTTGCCAAAAAAAAAAATTTATTTCGGCATTTTTGTTGGCTGCAGTGGGACGTTACTAGGTGATGAGCCAGTACATGGTATTGTTAAGTCATCTGTCATCTGGTGAGTGGCAAGCCACCAAAATTGAGAAAACTTGTTAACATAAGCACCAACTATTGTTTACCTAAACCAATTGTTCAAACAATCTACTGACTATTGAAATAATAAAGGGCTTGATTATGCATATGTATATTGTTACAGCTCTAAAATTTCGAATTCTGTAAATGTTCCGTGTTCTTGGGTTAGGAGATAATGGGTTTATTAAGCAGTGTGAGGACTTTACACCAAACTTAGGCTTGATTTTCACAATAAAGATTTTTACATTATGCTATGCATATTTGTATTTAAATAACGAGTACCTGTTTTTTTATTAAAATTGGCAATTTTAATTTTAATATTTAGAAAAGAGTGGTGGCCATCAAACTCATAGAAAGAGATTCTGTTAGTAAAAGTGATCCAGGAATACATGATGAACTTAAGCAGGTTGGTTTTATTTTCTAAATCATTTGTTGTTTGACTGCAGTGACAATATTCAGCATGATATCTAAAATTTAAAAGAATGTGAATCAATGTATTGCCAACTCATGACTCAGCAAATCACAGGTTATCAAATCAACTGATAGACCTAAGAATGATTTCACCTTAACCCTTACCCCTCCAATTATTATATCAAACACATTGCGGCCTTAAGAGGTCTAAGGATTAATAAGCTATATGGTCTCTTTTAAAATGAAATGTGACTTTTCTTTTGTGTTACTACATTACAATAGTATGCACTTCCAGATATAGTCTAGTTCAGCTCTGTGGTCTGTCTGTTTTTCCAGTCGTACTGACTGGAAAAATAACCAGAAAATAAAAACTGTAAACTAATGGATGTTTCCCATCTTTAAGTAATAATCCTTCCAATGTGCTCTTCTTTCATCTCTTTATGCACTTGTGATCATGTTGGTTGCTTTCCTTTGAAGACTGCGATATGGTTTTGAAGAGAAAAGATCATCCAATTACTTTCAATCTTTGTCAGTTGTTTACATTCCATCTACACTGGTCAATCCACATATTTTTTTACCCCAACACCTCTGCTGTTCAGTTATTTCATCCCTTTAATTGAGAACTTACTTCTTGACCCTTAGAATTTACTCTGCCTTTCTGCAAAAAAATGCTGTTAGAATTATGAGAATTATTGGATCCATTCTATAAATAACTAACACCGAACTGCATCTCTTGCAATCTCTGTGCTGGTCTTTCATTCAAAATTTAAAAGCATCACTCGGTTCACAATCAAATTCTTCCTTCTTTTCCCCTACTTAAAAGTTTTTCTTGTCTGTCCCTTGACTTCCAAGTACCTTAATATAATATGTCAAATACATATTGATAATAATAGTAATGAGGATAACTTTCTGTTTCAAGTTTGATTGATTTCTGTCATAGAAGCTGACTGTGATTGCCTGTCTGACCTCTGGGTCTTATCCCAGAACAGAATCTGATCTTACCTGCTTTCCGATTTTGTCTGCTTGTGAAGAAGTTGCTTCACACAATTTAGCTTCTGTAGACACTGTTGAGATTTTTAGATTACAATCGTGAAATCTTCCTTCACTTGTTTTTTATGGATATGCTCATTTTCGATTTTTTGGTTTCAGATGCTAGATATGAAACATGAAAATGTGAATGAATTCATAGGAGTAAGTCTGGATGCACCTCATGTATGTGTACTGATGCTATATGCACACAAGGGCAGCTTGCAAGACTTGATTAACAATGAATCAATCAACATATCGAATGAGCTGCGCATGTCGCTGGCTACAGATATAGCAAAGGTCAGTTGTATTTGCCACAGAGATTCTTGAGTTGCTTGAGAAACGGTTAAGTTTGGTTGGATCCTGCTGGATCTCAGATACGGCACCTTGGATCGAGATTTATTTCCGAAATGCGATACCGCCCTTCTTCCAACATTTTTTTGCTCAGAAGTGCATACACACGCCTCGACGGCACAGTTGCAGTTGTACTGCGGAGCAATTGTGTGCGAAGGACCTGCTCAAGGTCCCTACACGGCGACCGACGCCTCGGACGAGGGTCGAACCCGCTCGCTCGGCGCACACCGAGTGTTACAGGCCGATCACTGTAACCGATCGGCCACCGTGCCACACGAGATCCTCCTCCTGAACTATGAGATCTGTGACCCAAAGGGGTAGCGTCATCCAGGCTCATTGCCAGAGGAAAAGCCAAGATTAGGCTACCCTTCCATTCCCATCCTCTGCTCTGTCCTCCTATCCTCTTTGCTTTCCTTTCTTTATCTCCCCTCCCATTTTGTCTTTTCGTCTACCCAGTTCCCTATTCTCTGCCTTCCCCTTCTCAAACCCTCCCCAACCTCCACTAACATCTTCCCTTTCGATGGACTGTGGGTCCGGGGTAAGGTTTTTGATATTGTATATAAGTGATTCCCAACCTGTGTGCCGTGGCACACTGGTGAGCCGCGCGAACTTTGGAGGTGTGCCACTGAAAAATTCTAATCTGTTATTTATTAATAATGATTCAAAAAAAAACTCTACAAGAGAGATATAACGGTTTTTTAACAAGCAATCTGTTCAATTGATATAATTTTTACTGTGTTCTGAACTTCTAGACTTTATTATTAGACAATTAGAATATTATTAGAAAACGAGCTGTCAACTAGCCGTGTTCTGCAACTATGATCATACCTGAAGCCAAAGCAATTTCACATGTGAACAACACATTGTTCTGAAATTTTACAGGACTGTAATTGTGTTGTTAAAGTTACTCTAATAAGAAGTATTAACACATTTCAGATTACCATATCACAAACCCTATAGAAATTCTGTTACACAAAAGGATGTTATGCGGCAAAATGCAAACTTTAGTCTTAATATTCAACAACAATAAATGAGAAGAGAAACGATGTTGGAGTTTAAGATAATAAAGAAAATTTAAATATTTTTTTATGTAATTTTTAGTTTGACATGTAACAATAAAAAATCAATTTGTTGAAATGATATATTTTTATAAGCTCATGATGATGTTGTTGCATAATTTCTCGCACTAAATGTCAACTGAATGTCCACAGAGTTGTCCCATCTCTCGATATTGTTCTCAATGTTCATTTTTATATTCTGACTAATGTCTCATTGCGCTCTGCTGCGCAAGCAGAATTATTTGTCCCCCATGCGCAGATTGCTATCTGACAGCGTCATGCTTTCTAACTGGTTTTTCCAGTGACCTGGAACGGCCTTCCAGTGGCACTGCGTCTCACACCAATAGGTCAATTTGCCTTATTTTTCTCTGGCTTTAAGACTGTTCTGTTTGACAGAGACTGGGCTGGGAATGCTTCTGAGTTGATGGCCTTGAAGGGGCACTATACGAAACTGCTGTAATAATAATATTCGTAATAATAATGTAAGTTATGCCAAACCATTCAGTCTATCTTGAGACATTGTCGTTCTAGTGATTGTCTGTCATGTCATGTCATGTCATGTCACATCGTCATCGTCGCTTCGAGACAGTTGACTACATGAATGAGTGATTGTCTTCAGACATCTTAAAGTATAGAACGATCGCCCAAAACGACATGACAGAGCAAAGTAGAGGCTGCAGAATCGTTAAAATATTTGGGTAGAAGACTTTCTGGATGCTACTAGGGTGTGGACTTCCATGAGGCAGCACCGAGCTTTCTTGGTTGCTGGCCCTGCAACCTGGAATGGACTCCCTGGGGCCTTTTGCCTAATGCCCAGAGACCACTCCACATTGTTCTATGCCAACCTAGTATTGCATTATTTATATTGGGTTGTGAGATACACTGGAATCTTTTCAGGGAATGGAATATTTGCATCACAGTGACATTGGTGTGCACGGCCATCTGACAAGTTCAAATTGTGTTGTAAGCCAGAATTGGGTGTGTAAGATTACTGATTATGGCCTGAAGATGTTCAAACTCAGTGAGAATTCAGATGTCAACAGCTACCAGGAAGCACTAAGTAAGTCCTCAACCTATCAATAAGTTTCATACAATGCAAGGGAGGCTACAATTTATCAATTGTTCATTACCTACAGTGATCTGCATTTTTCCTTTCATTATGCCATCTTGTTACTGTGATTTTATTGTTATTGCTATCATTAGTTTTTATTACAAATATCATTATCTATAAACATGTTATTTTCCTCCTAGGTGTTAATAAAAAGAATTAATGTGTGAGCGAAAAAGGTGCTCACTGAGATCTATGAAGTTCCCTTAAGAGCCACTGCTCAGTTATGATTATTATAAAATTTGTTATTGTTCAGTGTTTGTGCAATCGATCTGTATAGGTGGTTCATTGAGAAAATCTCATAGTTATATTTTAAATTTCATTTGCTTGATAATTAATCAGATGTATTTATTCTTTATTATTTAGTGTATATTATTCCTAGATCTAAATATTCTTTTAAGTATTAGCTACTCCAGAACCTCCATACATCATTCGTTGCTATCATACAAATTCTGATATAATATAGTTGGCACATTGATTCAGCTCATCTAACAGAAAGTGACTGCATTATGAGCAAACTTTGTTTTCACGTGATTCTTCTTTTAGCTCAAGTATTATAAAGAGTTTCTATTGCATAGGAAAAGCTTTGTTTTGGAGCTATACAAGCAGCTGACTTCAAATATACCTATGGTTATTCATTTTAATATAACAGGCATTGTTGAGGTGTAAGTAAGCATCATAAAAAATAGAGTATATTGACCTTTAACCCCTTTACTGTGGAATTTTTTAGTTGTAAATGTTTTGCATACTATGGAATTATTTTGGAAGAAAAAGCGAAAAAATGAACTTTTTCCTTTTTTGCAAATGTCAAATTTATGACAATATCAAGGTAATTGAAAACCAATAAATACATTTTTTGGTTATCAAAGTTAGTCAAAGTTAGATTTTGCATCAGAATTGTAGATTAGTGTGGTAGAGTCTGAAGCACGGTGCTGTACACAACCCAACATCACATTCAACACACTCGTACCGTATCTCTTTATGGACTTTCCTACCATTCACAGTTTTAGAATAATAAACTGTGCAAATTCGTTTTGCATGGACCTTCTTTTGCTGTGGCTGGTATAGCAATAGGCTTTTCTCTTGATGGCTAACAACATCCTGAACTGCACCAGGGTGAAATGTTGACAGCATTGATACATCCTTTCTGTCGTGCCATTTCAAAGCCATCAGTTTTCCAGAATAATGTGTAACTACTTGACCACGAGCTATTTTCTTCTGCGGATCTACTGGGATATCTTTTCTATTCAAATGCACCATTCCAACTGCATCAGTGTCATTTGCAATGAGTTCTCTGAACAGCACTGGAGAAGTGTAGTGATTGTTCGTGTAAACTGTATAACCTTTCCCTAGCAAAGCATGTAGTAGAGTCATGACAATTCTGGAAATCTTGAGATTATCTCCGGATTGTTCCAACTGCATCGCTGATCGTATATATGTGTATCAATTTCCTCCAAATATAGCCGTTACCAGATTCACAGTAGAGGCATGTATGACTTCGGACCAGTTTGTCCGACATATTTTTTGTGTAAAAAGAACAATTTTATCTTAGCCTACAAAACACTAGTATAAACAAGAAGAATCCAAAAACCCAAGTATGATTCTTCAACAATGCTACCATCTACAGAATCGATACGAAAAACAATGCTAAATGTAATATTACAGTCATCACAGTGTGTGGATCACACAGACTACCAAAAATGTAATATTATGTGTGACACACTGTGTGGAAATCCTGCTAAAACGTAATAATATTATGTTTTATGCAGGAAATGGGCTAAGTTTACATGTCTTGGCAGTATCAAATTTCTTGAGTGGTCTGTAGTCAATGTTCTGAAGCATAAGGCCAATGTAATGTAAATGTAACAAAACATTGGTATGTAATGTTGTGCAGCATTTGTATAGCTCCTTTTGAGCACTTTCTAAGAGCCCTGCTTTCATGGATATCTCATAGATCTACAAAGTGCTGCTAATAGTAAAGAAAATGTGTTTGAATTGAATCATTTGTTGCAACAGGTATGTTTAAAGGAATGTTGTTCAAAAAGGATGATCTGATGCACAAGAAAACTCATTACCAGCATCTTAAAAACATAACCAGCTCTCACAGGACATAATAGTATTTAGAGAGCTGAGTAAACTTATATTATTATTATTAAACGGACGATTTCTAAAGCGTTTACTGCTAAATGATTTCTAAACCATTTACTGCTGTTAGACATACTACATAGTTAAGTGTAGCACAATACTAATATCATAGTTAGATGTAATTGTACTGTTTAAGATTCTGCTGTATGATGCCATTCTATTGAACGATGTTTTGTTTCCAGACCTAATGTGGTGCTCTCCGGAACTGTTAAGAAAGGAGCTTGATGACGAGGACCGATTCTATGGTACAAAGGATGGTGATGTCTATTCTTTTGGCATCATTATTTCAGAAATTTTAACCGTTAATGCTCCTTATCAGCAAGAGCTCATCAATTTCACTCCAGCAGGTGTGTGCTGACTTATGTTTATGTTTTTTTATTTTTAAGTTGCCTTGCATTGATTTCTATGGTCTATATGTCCCTCTGTTTAAAGCAGCCTTGCATATATGGTATACAAGGCATATGATGCTCTTTGGGAGACTATTTGGCCATTGTTTCAATTGAATTGCACATTCTGTTGTTTGTTTAGTTGTTGTTTCCTCCACTGAATGTCACTGTAAACGAATAGTTTCTTTTATGGATGTATCAGTCAAGGTGCACAGTTAACTGCTGGAAACAGACTTTAAATGAAATTTGATACAATTTTTTTTCATCAATTTATGTTGGTAAATGGGTGTTATAAATGAACAATTACCATGTATCTTTACTTTCAATGAATTATCAGATATCGTGTACAAAGTTCTACGGGGTACTCAGCCACCATTTCGTCCTGCCTTGATGAAAACCAACAATGCAGATACAGTCAAATGGATTCGTTTGGCTGAAACGTGTTGGCAAGAGGAGCCACATAAGAGGCCAACCTTTAGCGGAGTCAAAGACCAGCTGAAGATAATGAATGATGGAAAGTATGTTCATGTGACTGGTATTGTTCATGCAAGTTGTGCTCTGCTTTGGGCAGTTGTTTCTTGTCTCTAGATCTTGATTAATCTTGAACAATCTTGAACATTTTCTTTAATTACAGAAACCTAACTGTGGCCTGTCTGGGGATGGAAAGGCATGTTTGTTACAAAATGAAAGTGGTCGTATGTCTGAATTTGCTACCAGAGACCCTGACATCATAATAGTTCAAGGCTTGGTGAGAATATTGATGATGAGATCTAACAATACAGATTCAACTTTTGCATGGTGTGACAGAGACCCTTTTTCTGCATGTACATGTACCATCATAGCTGGTGGACCTGGGAAAAAGGTTTATGTGACTGATATGCAGAAGCTGCTGGCATATTTCAATTTATTTGTCACCTAAGACATGTTTGATGACATTGTCAAGTGAAAATACCAAGAAAATTTGTTGTGGGTCACCTTCCCGAATTTTTGTTGCCCCCCCCCAAAAAAAAATGGGGAGATGATGGTAAATACCGAAAACAATTATTGGATAATTTTTAAATAAATAAAAGTATCCTTATAGCAAAAATACTGGAAATCAGTTTTTCAAAACTATTCCATGCTGAGCGAGAGTTAAGAAAATTTATTTACAAGCTAAAGGGGTGAAAAACTGTGTTGTGAAGGTTTTAGGCTAGTCTCTCTCTCTCTCTCATAAATCAATAGGACATGAGGGTTAGATCTATGATTAGCTTTAGAATTGATGAAACGTTAATGAGTGTCTATATAACAAATGTTAATAAACTGACAAGATTATTAACTAAGCTCACATAATCACAAAGTTTTGGGGATGCAAAACTTTGTTTGATTGAATAATGTAAATCTGCAGATTTGACAGATGAAACAGCTTTTTTCCACAAGAGTGTTCTGAAGTAAGATGCCAAAAGCGATGCCACCGGTGAATAACTGGTCTCCCTGACGTAATTTTTGAGGGCACTGAGAAATTTTCAAAGATTTACATTACGTTACACCAATGCTAGCTATAGCCTCACAACGTCAGAGTTTTACAAAGACTATGGTGTTTATGCTACTACTGTCTTAGTTCTACAGGAATATTATGCCTTTTTAGAGCATCTCAATTGTGGAATCTCAAGAGCTATTACATGATACACTTGATAAAGGTTAACATATTTTTGCACAAATTGTGTTTGCTTTTGCTAAATACTGCATTAATAATTTTTTTATCACAATTACTACGATCAATAATACTAAAACAGCTGCACATATTTCTTAGAACTGTGAAATGTACTTGTAGCACATAACCATGGCATATGGTTTTGTATCTAATTATGTCTAACACAGCTTTCCTGAAAAATAAAATGTTTCCATATTTCACGGACCAGCATTTGAAAGTTTCTGTCATTGTCCTTACAGATTGTGTTTCCTGTATAATGGCTATTTGATACTGGCATTTACTGGAACCTAGTACTTAAAGCAGTTTTACTGTATGAGATTAACTGAACGATTAGGATTTCCAGCAACGATGGCTGCAAAAAGCTGTCTCAGTACACAAGACTGTGCAGTGCTCATTGACACATCTATGACTATGACTAAAAACTTCTATGGCGCCGACATAATAATGCACAGGGCATCAACCGACAGTGCACCAAAACATATCCAAAATCAGGTCAAATCCAAAAGGTCAGTCCGAAGAGACAGAAAGACAGTCTAAGGAGGATTGGCAAGGGTAAATAAAAAGGTTTTAAGCAGAGATCGAAAAGAAGCTAAAGACTCAGCGGCCCGAATGGCATGACTACTATCAGTACTAGATAGAACATTAGAGTTCCCCAGTGTATCTTGGATCAGATCCTTGACTATCTAATATCTATGCTTGAATGCTTGTCTAGCAACACAAGATTCCTTGGTCTTTGTTTTCCTCTATTTAAAATGCGTATGAACTAGCATTCGGTTCACTCATGTATTGCAGGGCAGAAGCACTTCTGTGGAGTTTTTGGGAAGAGACACCATGCATGTTTTTATGCGATTACAGTTGCAATGCATGCATGCCGAGGGAAGAAAATCATGAATATAAATATTATATCTTCGTTTAATAGACAAAGTCACAAACTGACACACCCCAGTTAGTTACAGAAGGTGAAAATAGGTTGTTTAGGGTCCAAGTTCTGTTCAATTCTAATTTATGTCTTTGCTGCAGCTTTATCAATAGCTTTAAATTTGTACAATATTCTTGGGATAAAGCACCTATCGTCTTTGGTCGGGAGGCTATGTGCAATGGGAGGGTACAGTCGCCACAAAACATGAGTATCTGTCACCATCACCGCCAGCAGAAGACGACTATCAGCCTTCTCGGCCATCTCAGCGATGGACACTGAGTTGGAAGGGATGAAGTGCAGCCTCTGCAGCCTTCCTAAGATCCTCTGCTGATGTAAGCCCCCACCAAGCGGGGGAGGCGTAGAGAAGACGAGAGATGGCGGTAGCGTTAGCAACTGCATACAGGCTTTTGGTAGGGAGCCCATGCCACCTCAAGACCCGTGTATGGATCCGGCACAGACCCCAACACTCGATTTACATAAGATATAGCACGCAAGTCACTTGAAATGATGACGCCAAGTATTTTCATTTCCCTCACACACTCGATTCCCTGCTGGAAGGGTGGATCTTGTGCAACCTTATGTCTCCTAGTTGCCAGCATTTCTCTGGTCTTGGTCGCAGATTGTTTGCCTCAGTCCACCACTGTGCAGCATCGAGCTCAAGAACGACACTGTCCCTCATCGAACCAGTGACTAAGAGATAGGTGTCATCTGCAAATTTCACCATTCTGTTTCGCTCATGGAGAGGGTGCTGGTCAGAGGCGCCAACGGTGTATTCAGGCGGTTCCAGGCTCGATCCCTGTATTACTCTGGCATTGATCTTCGCTACTGCCGACAGTCACCCACCAAGTTCCCAATCGGAAGCCACAGTAGAGAATGGTCACATGGTGTAGGCCTGTAGGGTCATACTCACATGTAATTCTGTGAGAATTCTGCAAGTTGTGTTCAGACTGATTAACATTAAGTTGAAGTGAAACTGGTTAATAAGAATTTACATAAGCATGCTATAATTTTGGTTTTACTGTTATCATTTGCCTAGTTATTTTATGTGGGTGTTTGTTTCTAGACGTGTGAACATTGTGGACTGGCTTTATAGGACACTCGAAGAGTCTTTGGAGGCAAAGACTACTCAGTTAGCAGAGGAGAAAGCTAAGACACAACGATGGATGTATAGTACATTCCCAAAGTGAGATTCTTACAATAATGACAGTGGACTCTTGTTGTTTTTGCCCTTAAGTCTAGACCCTCTGATGATGTCATCTTTACTGTCTTGATGGCATTGAGGACAGTGTGCCTGTAATGTTTAACCCTTACTCTGGAACTTCTTTCTCTTGGTTCATTCGACAAATCTGGGCTGGTCTTGCAATTGTGTCTGAAAAAGTGCATATCTCTTTCATATTGCATTTAGTAGTAAATTACTTGCCTTTTAAGTTGTAAATTTTTACTAAACTTGCCTCGAATTAAGCAACTCAACTTTTTATGGAAATTAGTCATTGAATGACGACAACTGCTCAGTGATGTTTGAGTGCTATTGAGTTTTAGGATCAATTTTTGATCTGAGTTGTATGTCAGCATTTATAATACAAGACATTAACCTTTCATCAGTCTGTTGTGTGAAAGTCATGAAAATTTTGGTTAGCCCATCTACACCAAACAGAAGTGATATTCTTCGATTGCAGAATTGCTTTGGCCTCAAGTCCCTATCGAGGATTCCTATTAGGGCTGTATCGAATAGGTGATTTTCACTATTTGGCCGAATAATTGAACCAACTAGTCGGCCGAAGAGAATAGCGTACAAAAAAGGTCAACTGACAAAGTTCATATGTGAACAAACGTTTTATTTCAGTAAATTTAATACATAAACTAAATGTGAACAATAAATTGTTTTAAATTTGTCATCCTTTTGTCAGTCTGTGTAAACTAGTAGTGGAACCAATTAGACTAATCTTTGAAATGAGATGGCGAACACTGTGTCCAGGCAGTAGAGTTATTTCAGTTTACTTGATATAGCAGCCACTGCTTGTGCAGAAACAGATGTCATGTGACTACTATTCGTATTCGGTCCGACCGCTACTATTCGGCCGAATACTGAATAGATAGCTATTTGGCCCACTATTTGGCTCTGAAGTGAATACGAAGCGAATATTCGGTGCAGCCCTAATTCCTAGCACTCTACGTGTGTTTCTGGGTCCTAGATTTTAAGTCGCACAATAGTAAATTATGTGTCAAAAACTTTAAACATGACCCAGATGCATGTGATGGCATTTCTTTCCTTCAATATGATCTATTTTAATGACTTTGAATTTTTTTATTGTGGTTAAACGTAAAGCTCTTCCTTTGATTTTGCACAGTGCATATTGTGTGGTTGTTCGATTTTCTCTAGGGCTGCGACATCATACGAGCTTTATGTACTATAAATATCCAACGTCGACATAACTATTGAAATGTTGAGAAGAATGATTAATTTATGTTACTCTAACATTTTCTGATTTTGCTTTAGAACTATGGCAGATACATTACTTTATGGTGGTGAGGTTGGGCCACAGATGAGTGATCCTGTGACAGTGTGCTTTTGTAACGTGGTCGGTATGGAGAAACTTGTATTGTCACTCACGCCTACACAGGTACTTACACAATACATGTGTAAATTAATTATCATTAATTTTGCATTTCACTCAATCAGACAGTTGCATAGCATTTCTCCACAGGGGCATCTTCTCCAACAACAAACTGATATTGGTTTTCAGTAGGGATGTTAAACGATAACCGGAATTCTGGTTATCAATTTTGAAATCGATAATCGGTTTCGGCTATTTGCAAAACGATAATTGAATTTATTTGTGCTGGTAAAAGGCAGGGGGGACTATGACCTTTTTAATGAGGGCTAACGGCTTGTTCGATGATATGTGTTTGGCAGATCCACGATCCATAAGACATTATTTTCCCAAAGTTCAATGATGGATGTGCTTGTGAACCAGCCCATAGTACAGCATCTTCGGCCGAAACGGACTGATACTATTGTTGCCGACAAATATGTCTGGGCTCATGTGAAGGGGCGGGAGTCAGAGGTTAGCAGAGGTGTAACAAGCGGGGGGTAAGGGTGCACCGGCCCCTCCAGTTTCTCTGTGCCCCCAAATCGGTTCTTTTTTATGTTTCTCCAATGGCTTTTTAAGATGACTTTTGTTAGGCTAATTTGTTAAGCTAAATTTCTGGGAGGGCAAAATTAAAAAATGGGGGCAACAAAAAATATCTCACAATATTTTCTAAATTATGCTCTCCCACTTTTCAAAACCTTGTTACACCTCTGGAGGTCGGTCGTCCGGGGAGGGAAGGTTGAAGAGAGGAAAAGCATTTAATTCATGACTGATGAGCCGGGTGGATATCCTCTGAAGTGAAAAGATTAGACTATAACGGGGGCGACTAAGATCAAGCTTCTTCAGTGCGCTTTCGGTACTAGATCTACAGTGGCAGAATGTAGATTGGGCAGTGGGATTTCGATGGTGTGGCCGACAAGCCTAGTAGTGGAGGCGGCAAACTTACCCGAACTTCAAAGCCTAGGTGATGCAGCTTGGTCATTACCAGCTGGGTCAACCCCAGCTTGGTCATTACCGAATGTCTCTAACGCACCAGTAAAAACCGATAATCGGTTTTAAATCTTTTTTTAGAATTCGATAATCGGTTTGCCCCAAAAACCGATTTAACAACCCTAGTTTTAAGTACTCATTGTTACTGAGACGACTGACACTTGCTCAAGATTGACCTAAAATTACTTGTCAACCAACTTCTTTCAGTGTTTGAGGTGCAATATAATATTGATTAAATCTTGTCTGAAATTATGAAGCTTGGTATCTCAGTATTTGAGGAAAATGTAGTCTTTGCTGGTTTGTGCTTGCCTTACAAGATTATAGTCGATAAAATATTTCGGGATAGAAATATTGAAAAGCTATTGGTAGTGAAAAATGTAAGCTTCTCGTTCACAAATGTTTCAAGAGATGTTTGAAAAAACAAATGTGGCTGTAACCAGTACAATTATGTTGCTTATAATTACTTAATTGCTTAACTTCTATGGTGCATGTAATGCACACAAACCGATGTTTCACCAAACTCAATCCACAGTCAGATCATTACACAGAAAGTCATTCAACTGAATCAGTCAGGCAGAGGGGTGGATTAGCGAACAGAAAAGAAAGGTGGATTAGCGAACAGAAAGGTGATGCCAGTGTCTGCTGAGCTTCATATATTTGACAAACATTGTCCTGTCAAAGCAGACAGGAATTAGTGGCATTATAAGCAGAATTTCTATTATTTTGGTGACATTGAGCGTGTGTTTCTGCTCTGGACAGACATAAATGTTATCAGTGGATGTCATCATAATTCTTGCAGCAGCAGACAATAGCACCTGATCATTGCAGGCACCTATTTGATGAATGTGATCATTACGTTACACAACCTTGTGATGCTTGTTACTTATGTCTATCGTCTGGCAGAGTTTAATTTTACTTTGGGAGACTCCTTAAGACTTTCCTGTTCCCTTGCCCAAGCACAGACGCCCGTTGAGAGCATTGCTGATTTGAGCAATGCTATATAAATGCTTGATTACATTACCCCAAACTGATTTAAATCTTTTTGTCTATAGATTGCTGAGGCTGTTTCGGGTCTTCATCGACTCTTTGACAATATTTTGAGTCATTATTCAGTGCACAAGGTAACTAAATCAGTTATGTTTTTGTTGTAAACCCAGTGAATTGTTGTAGGTTGTGAAAGAAATGTGAATTGAAATAGTTCCTAAATGATCTCTTTTACGCATTCTGACATTACGTGAGGTGCATACATTGATGCATAAGTTAAGAAACACGTTTTTGGATCTGTTAGATTGCCTTGTTAAGCTGTTGTGAGGTTCTTAGAAGGTGCTTTACAACATGCATGCATATATGCGCGCATGCACGCACACACACATGCACGCATGCATGCATGTATATGCACAGTTGCACACATTTATTATGCCATTGACTGATCTTGGGGCATTAGATCTTGGGGCATTAAATCCTGAGGCTTAACAAATGCATTGTATTGCATAATTATAATAATAATAATAGTTGCAGCCATTAATTTCTATGTGATTGGTTGTTGATAATAATAATGATGATAATGATAGTAATTATAATAATATGATTAATGGAAAGCATAGAATTAGTTGTTTGATTTCATTTGATGGCCATTTATTTAGCTGCCTATGCCTGCAAAACCATTACGCTAACATATGTGGGATAGAGGATGTGATGCCTAGAATTGGCACATGCCATGCTGGCATTTAGATGTGTGGCCAGAAAGTTCACACATCTTCATGCTTTAGTCTGGCTTTTAGTCTGCCGTCATATTATATGATTTCATATATGATATTATATGATTTCAGAGATAGCTACTACCATTTAGTTTTATATAAGTGGTGGTTGTTTTGTCATCAGGTGTACAACATGCAAGGCTGTTAATATCGCGATAAGTATAGCAATACTTTGGTATCGCCGATACTTTTGTCAGTATCGCAGCTAGTATCACGATAGTTTTATTTTGCTGGTATCGCGATACCTCTTTTTAGCCTGTCAGCGATACTCGATACCAATACTTTTTCTCCCTGACATTTATATGGCTTCTCAAGAAATATGCGAAGTCAATCATTGCACTTTGATAAGTTTAGGTCTCTATCGACCATATAAACCTGGGTTCAAATGGATGGAATATTTTATTGTGCCTAAATAAAGAAATGACCGAAGTAGGCCTATGTCCTTGTGCGTTCACTGGTAGAAGTGGCTTGCCTAATTAATTTTAGAGTGCTTGCAAATTTAGTTGATCTTGAAAATGAATATGACTTAGGAAGCGAAGATTGCCAGTGTGATATCAGAGCATTGTGTTCGAACTGCTTGCCTGACGGCTACTTCAAAGACATTGTAGTCCCCATGTTCCTTCGTGTCAACAGTTTTGGGGCGATATTTAGGAGCAAGAAATTTTAGATCCTTTCCAAATAACAAGCTGATTGATCAACCTTTAGTCGTGAAACCAAATTTACGAATGACTACCGGGTATGTCAGCAAAATACAAAAAAATGCCATTAGACGGTTAGAGATTCAAAACACCATATTTCAACTAAAAGAAAACTTTGGATTGAGGCGACATCTGTGTTTTAAAGAAAAGCGTGTATGCAGAAATTTTATGAGTAATCATTCCTCTTATCTAGATTTCTTATGATTGGCCCAAGCTATCTTTGGAAAATTTTCTATTATTATCGGTGCATAATTTGTGCTAAGATCGAATTAAGCAAGCATATTGAAAAGGTATTGGTATTTTTATCGCGATACTTTTAATTAGGAAGTATCGGTATTGCTACTGCAATACTTTTTTCCAGTATTGTTAACAGCCCTGACATCATGATGCTTATAATGGAGTGTGTGGTAGTGTAAGACTGCTGGAAACACTGGATAAATATTTTGGGTTTGAGTATGTCTACCCAAATTGTGATTGCAGGTTGGTAATGATACAAGTTCAGAGGCGATGATGTTCGTCAGTGGCCTTCCTGATCGAAGCCTAACCCATGCAGTTGACATGTGCACTCTGGCATTGCATCTACTAAGTGCTATCTACTCCTCCAATGTTTCCTATATTCAGCTGCAGATTGGAATGAGCACAGGTCTGAGTTCAGTTTCTTTATTGCTCCTTGATGTCCTTGAGACACAGCCCACGGTCTGTGTACACTATACAGGGTATCGACATACTGTTAGTGATAATGATCGAAAAAGTTAAAGTAGCAACTAAAAGTCATGTGGCTTATTCTGAGCCTTGTTGCTTTCTTTGCTTCATCAAAAACTTTCTGTTACAATTTGTTATTGCTGCTGTTATACCCTTATGCTCTCGTTTATTTTGTAAATGTTTTGAATGCCTCATCAAGAATCTTATGAGAAATGCCAAACATGCTTAAGATTATGTCTTCAAACACTGATAGAAACTGAAATGTAGCCTGCCAATCAAAAATCAGGTATTAACAACATATATTTATACTAGAACCTTGTGATAGCTTGGATTATGACACGGTCAAAGTCCAATTCTAAAGTTGAATTCAATTCAGAGCCATGCCCTAACTGTATCATATCAAAATTTGCATTCAAATCATTGTGCATTACAGCATGCATTCATTTTTTTATTAATCTTCATTAATTAGATACAATTAATTATGAATGTGAATAACAAGAGTCATTTCTTTTTTTCAATGAGATGTCCTAATTCTTTAGTATGAGACATTTAATGGTAATAATATCTTTCAGGTGCTGTTATCGGTGTTCTAATCGGAAAACTCATTCCTCGATTTCGTGTTTATGGCAGAACCGTTAATCAGTGCCTTGCTGTTCAGGCGGAAAGTAAAGGTTTGTATATATACCAATCAATCAATCAATCAATCAATTAATCAATGAAACTTTATATATATATAGTTAATATTTGAGACCTGCTATCAGCAAAGCCTGATCACCACTTTAGAAATGGTTAATTGTAAGCAGCTTTACTAGGAACTGTTTAGACAAAAGACAGTCTGGACTAACATGGAAAATCATGAATTTGCAATGTATTTGATAATGAGCTGTGCAGATGTTTTCATGATCATCTGACTGGCTTATGCCAAATGCTACAGTTTCTTCTTCTTCTTTAGGTTCTCTGCCCCAAGGCAGGTTCGAACTTCCATTGTCGCCAACTATCATAAGGATGCTATACCAGCTGTTCCCAACCTTTCTTTTCATTGTACCCCAGACTAAAATAATATCGGTGTGCAACAGAAAAAAGCGTGTCCCGTTCTTTGGTAATTTATTTAACTACAATAAAAGCAATAGACGATAAATTATTAGAATTAGAATACTGGTTATAATATTATTAATGAATTTTGATAAATTTATTATATTATAATAATTATTGTACAATGTACACAATAAAAGTTATTTAATTGATTCTTTTATTTCCCATCTTTTCGACTAACACAAAGACAGGCTAATAGGCTCTAATTAATCAAGTCAACATGGAAGTTTAATAATTTTAATCCGAGCACGGGGCTTGCTTAGATTTGCATAGTTCTGCAATATCAGGCTTTATTAATGTCAATTTTAAACATAAGTCTGGCTCAAGTTCAAGTTTTGATCTGTATTTGTATTTATCGCAAGCATCACAGGGAATCCAGTTTCACAGATGTACTGAAGGGAATCAAAAATGTAACAGCTCTGTCAGAATTTAATTCATAATCTGCTCTTCTTTTAAGCCAAAAATCACTCAGCAAGATTAGTTCTTGTTGAATTCGCTCCTCAATCGACCATCACATGAAAGATCAAAAAATTGATCTCTTTCCTTGGCAGAAAATGTGAAGTTTGTGTTTACGCAATTTGAAGCTATTAACAAAACAAGAGCTATGGCGTGCCGTTTGTCATTGATGTAAAACCAACTTAACCGAAATGATCGGAACAACTTCGAGTTTCTCATGGTGAGTAAGGACAAACTAATTGCCAATAGCTATTGTTTGTCAATAGGCCTAACTTAAAATTGCTTAAATGCAAACTTCACAATTTCAGGTTCTCTCTCAGACATTTTTCCACTTGAGACAATTGAATTGATTTCAGTATCATGTGACTCGCGCGTTAACCAGAATTACCGTTTCTCGTGAATTCCGGTTTAAGCTTCTAGCGCAAAATTGTAAGACAGTTAATGCAAAACTTATCGAGACCGCTTGTTCGAGACAGGAGAAGACTTTAACTTCAAGACAGTTTCTAAAAATTCGAGACATTACTTCGAGACCGAGACTGAGACAGCAGGCTTCCGAGACCGAGACACTAAAAAACTGTCTCGAAACCGAGACACTGTCTCGAGACCATAAAACTGGTATTTGGTATCGAATCATGTAGAATATTTCAGACATGTCTAAAAAGGCTTTCTTTATACTAATCAGAAGGTAGGCTGAAGAAAAGATATCGAAAAAGATAAAGCGCGGCAATATAAAACTGTTCTCGGGAATTGGTACTATATACATTATAACTTTCAAACTGAAATACAAATGAACATTATTCCCAAAAACTGATACATTAGTATTTTACTGCTTTTTATATACATGTAAGATAACTTATTTTTTTACTGTCTTGAACCTAGTGTCTCGGTCTTGGTACCTCTCGGTCTCGGCACCTACTGTCTCATTCTCGTCTTGGTCTTGAAGTTTCAAGTCTTGCATACAACACTGCCACTTTCCAGTTGCTCATGTCTTTCTATTTTGTTTGCATCCAGATGCTCATAACTTGTGCAATTTATGTCATGGCAAAGTCAATCTAACTGCACACGTGTTTATTGTGCTTTCATCAACACTGAGCTCTGCTGTGTATTACTTGTTCAGATGCATGTGTCGAACTTGCTTACCTGGCCTTTCCTGTTTACGTGACCTAATTAGGTCCCACTTTAGGTCAGCGTAAAGACAAAATGTCCTTCCTATGTTTATGTCAACACGGCAAAATCTACCGTGCATTATGTTCAACGTTGCTATTGGTATCCCACCTGCTTAACTGACCTTGGCAGTTAAGCAGGTTTAACTTGACCTATTAACAAATTCTACTGTTTTAGCTAAAGTAATAAAGTGTTGTGTTTTAGCACAGAAGATACGTATTAGTGGAACTACAAATACACATTTGATGGGCATGGATAATTATCAGTTTGTGACTCAGTCTGCTGGTTACATTAAGAGTACAGTAAGATTATTGTTTCTAATAATTATCAATATATTTTACCTAAGTGCATTTCTTTTGTATGCTGTCCACAGTACTTATGTAACAAAGTGACTACATCATACCATAAATGTGTAATTAGGCATAATTATATATAATAAAAGCTCATAGCATGCACGTATTGTAGCTGTGCTGTCACTTTCTTGACATTTGCTGATAACTGGTCAGATGGCTGTGTAGCATACCAAATTAGCTGATCTAACATGTCGGCTTCATATTTCTAAATTTTGGATATTACTTTATAAAATATGAAACACTGGCCAACTACAGTACTTCAAATCAGTTCTTGTCCCTCCCCCCCCGCAGTCTTATTATTATCGTGTCAAAGACAGGAACTGTTTTTGGTGAAAAAGCTTTTTAGAAACTGAACCCAGATTTTGAAATATTTCTCTTGTGTCACTATTTTCTGCTCAATCACTCATATCATTCACAACTTAACACTTATCGTTTTCAAATTATTTTCCACCTTAGGCTGTCGCTGAAGAGTGATCTTCTGGAAATTGATGCAACTACAGTTTGGTTTTAGTGTTTCATCGGTTTATGATGCTTTGTACATTTGACACTGGCATTTTAAAAATTACTAATTAATAGATAAACTATATGTATGTGCATTTATTTGTTGTACATATTTTATATATACATGTGTATTTATAAGCTTGTATGTATGTATGGCAATTCTTATATAAGTCCCTTTAAGAACGTTACAGTATCTTTAAATAGTTTAATATTAGTAGTTGTTTTATGTCTTTGCTTGTATGTGCATGGCTCTATGTTGTGTAGGCCTATGTAATGACTTCAGTACATTGTAGCAGACTAACATGCTTGAATATAATATTTAACTAGCTGAATAGCAGATCCATAGTAGATCTGGTCTAAATGTTTTTCTGCTACTAACTCTCCTGTACAATCTCTTCATATGTTGTATTCTTGACTCATTAAGACCTGTTTAAACTCTTGCGCTGTATTTTAGGATGATGAAAAGCTGGAGTCCTATTGGCTTCGTGACAAAATTGGTCTCAATATGCCATTGCCGGAATGGAAAAACTGAATGCAGCAGCTTGCAAAATTTCTCAGATTCCTCTAACCTGCGTATTATCACCTGTGACGACCTTTTGTTAGCAGTGAAGACTCAAACATCAGGTGCCAAATCAAGGGCAACCCAGATTATGATTGAATTGGCTGATTTATCCGATCTTATACATTACCAGTAATGCATTTGTAATTTAAAATAATGGTCAAATTTATGTATCATATGTATTATAGCTACTGTGATGCTGATGTCTGGCTGAAGTTGTGCGTGCTTGGTTTGTGGAATTCTTGTTCTGGATGAATGATTCAGTTCAATATTCATTTCTTGAAAGGATTGGAATTGGCAGAGTTATCTACTGATAGGTACATAGAAAAGGTGTTGAGACTATGTTTAACTAGAAGAATGAAAGGATAATAAATTCCTTGTTAAATTGTTCCCATCATCTCTTCAGGAAAGATGTCTATGATTAAGGCAATTGATTGGACAATCCAGATTGAGATGTACTGTTAGACTCTTATTCAAAGATAGATGCAGACATCAATTTCTTCATTTTGACTGTTGCTTATAAGGCATTTTTATACTTTAACTAATGTCTCTGTGCAATGATTTTAACTTTGGCAGCTCTTCTGCTGGCAAGATTATTTTATTACATATGGAGTAGTTTGATGATGAACAGTCAAAGTACTCTATTTTGACATTTACTGCTTAGTGTTTATTTATACTCAGACCCTTTGCATTTTGACCCATAAGGATAAATGGAAGACCTAAGAAACACTTCGTTACTTCAGCTTAATAAACAAAAGTTATTACTCATGCACCTTAAGGTTGTTTTGGGTCCTCTTATGAAATCATAATAAATGTATCTCGATTGGCAAGAAGGGCAAAATGATTTCTGAGCACAAGCATCAGAAAGTGATACTGATATTAATAGACATGATATTAATAGACAATGAGTAGCAGTAGTTCTGATTTAACGACACTGTGTTATAGCAATGATCATTAGTGTAGTCATCCTATCAAGTTGCGAGTAATGTTGCCTACCATTCCCGAAATCACTGTCCTCTGTCCCTAGCAATGCTTATTTTGTCCCGGAATCCAAGAAGAGGTACAAGTAATAACAAAAGACATGATCGAAATCCAAGCAACTTGAGCAATATGGTACAATGTTTTAATTCTCAATGTTCATATTTTATTATTAGTGTTGAATGTCTCAAAGTTTCGAACTTCATTCGAAATTCATAACTAAATAAGCCTAGCGCAATGCGGAAAACTGGCGTTTGTCCGGTTTCAACATTTTGGATGTTGCGAGTGAACTGCATAAATCATTCATCATAGAGGGAAAAGGAAAATGTCTTGGAATGGGTTTGTGCAGAGTTTGCAACCCTAGTTGTGAGTGAAATGACAGCAAGGGAGAAATCAAAGAAACTTTGTTGAGAATTACAGATTTACGCTTATTGCCCCGCCGCAGTTGAACTGATTGTGGACAATGACTAAAAAACTTCTATAGTGTCACCATAATAATGCACAGGGCATCAAACCACGTGGCAGACGACAGCAGATATACACCGAGGAGAATCTTATGATCATGGACTCATTACAAGTACATGTACTTTACTTCTGTGGTTGATTATGCATGCATAATACTTGTAATTTTTTTGCATGTAACTGTATGGGGCCGTTCACATATTATATAACATTCAAGGGGTAGGTGGGTGGATTCCTGTTTTGTTAGCGTTATATTGTGTAGGGTGGGGGTGGGTCGAAGGTTTTGTTATATAACAAACTTTTTCAGCGTGTGCTATTTTGCATGTTTGCCTGCCAATTGGAAATTCCATGTACCACTGACCTTCTTTGTTTAATCGAAGTACACAATACGTTGTGAACCAAAACTAGCACCATCAGCTGTCACCTGGCGAATTGATTTATTATTTATAAATCCACTTTTAAGAATTTCCTGATTACAATTTTAACAATTTTCTGTGCATAGTTTTGAATGCTCTTAAATTCAATTCTCTGTGACTTGTTTTGATTCTGGTTTAAATAAAAATTATTTCACTTTAAATAATTGTTTCGGTAGGTATTATCAAGATGTTTGATTTCATTTTCTATAGTATATGTAAATAGTTTATGTGTGCTTAAATGCCCAACTGTAGGTGTAGTATACACTCTGTATCATACGCTATTAAATGGGTAGAGTTGTACCGCAAACTTAAATACCTGTTAGTGCAATATTAAACAAATCGATTCTGTGATATTGTAATCCTCATTTCTAGTGCAAAACAGGAGGGGAAAAAATTGAGTTTTTAGATAGGATTTATGTCACTACCATGTATCATCATGCTGTATTAGTAGGCCTACATGCATATACATGGTGACAATCGTAGACTACCCAATTAGTTACCGTAATTAATACAAGTGAATTTAGCGCCATTAAAAGATTATTAAGCTAATTAGGCCTACGTTCTATAAATGTAAAAGGGTTTTAATATGATTTGAACTCTTTTAAAGGTATGCTGTCTTCATGCTGTATTAGTGAACTTTATTTATGCGTCGTGGATTTCTAGTATTAAACGATTAATCTGCTAATGTGCTAATTTAGTAACTAAATTACAGTACTAACTAACATAATCTAGTCACTATTAAAGCATTAACTAAAATTGCATTGTTATAAAAGTCTTAAATTGCACAATACAATTATGTCGATTGTATGTCTTTTAATGTCCTTATAGACTGGGGTTGGGTAGGGGGTAGGTAGCATATCTTTTATATAATATACGGGTAGGGGTCACAGCTGCTGTTATATAACGTTGGTAGGGGTAGGGGTGGGTCAAAAATTGAGGTTTTTTGCATTATATAATATGTGATCAACCAAAAAACTCTTCCCTGCTGCTCCTCCCGAGGCTTGACTATATGCGCATATTGTCAATTTTGACAGCCATGCAAGGACCATGCAGTTTCAGTCGAACAGTGCTCTTTCAAACACACCCACCAAAACTACCCTCATTCCCACCCCACAACACATTGGCTACACATAAGCCGATATTTATTAATCAACGTTATCACCCGACATGATGACAAGTTTGCAGCTCACTTGCATTATTGCTTTCTTTGCCTGACATGTGTCTATATATATATATATATATATATAAGTGATATAGGCCTGTTATATAACACATCTTCCTGTGCATAGCCACTTAAAGCATTTCTGATGTAATGGTGTATATCATTGTGACTCGTTAGCACAAAACCAGTCACTTGTATACATAATATTTTTTTCTTTTTTTGCACCATGAAGCTGCTAGATTTACCTTTCCAAAACCGTTTTCAGCTAGTTTATGCCTTGCATACAGCCAAAGTTATAGAATTTCCAATATGACCGTTTACGTAAACTGCTATTCGAGAAAACTGCGTGCAAAGTTTAGCCATATTATTTGTATAATCTCCTTAGCAACGGCTATTGTTTTTGAACCGATTTAACTGAAATTTGGCACCATTGCAGCTGCAGGTATTACAAATGTACTGTAGAAATTTGGTGTAGATATCTCAAGAAACAAAGTTATTAAAGTTATTCCAGTTGACCAACAAGAAATCATTGAAACTAAATGTCAATTTTATTACAAAAGTCTCAAATTCCGAGAGAGGTTAAGCAGCTATTACCTGCTAAGGAATTAGATATTGCAATACAGTAATGGATAAAATTAACATCCAAATAATAAAAACACAGTCACACTATGTATTCAGCGTCAACTGGCAAAGACACGGGTCTTCTCCCACCACCACCTAGCGTTTAAGATGTACCAGGAACAGATGATCCTGAATCACCACAGGATGATGTGCTTCCTTTGTGTTCTGGGTCCCCTGTGGAAACATGATCTAACCCTTCAGTCGACCATCTGCAAGTGTTAAAAGGTCTTCTGCATCATGTCGTCCAGTTTGACGTGAAGGCGATCGGTGGCTCTGGATCGTCAACGGATGTAGTAGCCTCAACGACAATGTTTGATAAAAAAAGATTAGTGCTGTCGCCCTCCTCCTTTATCCAGGCTTGGGACTGGCACTGCCAGAGTACAAGCAGTGGCGGAGTTAAAAAGGAATTGATGTATTTTTGTCCAGTCTTCTTTTTGGCTCTGTTTGTCCAAGGCGTCGTCTTCGAGTTCATGTGTAGCAACAGGCATTCACATTCGTCCATGGATCTACAACAAAAAGACAAATCTTATGGTATACAGTCTAATACTAACAGACGTTTAAGAGCAAATTTACAGAAGCACTTCCATTCACCACAGATGCCATTTCTGACAGAGATGACACTGCATGGCGTCTGAATGCCTGTTTCAGAAGCCCAAAACACCAATCCGGGGCAAACTTTGTGTGTCCTATGACTAAAAAATTCAACTTTATAGACTTGTGAAGACCAATGGCAACCCTCCATGCACAGTACCAAAGCATGAAACGATTCTTGTTTTGGCCTGAACAGTTATCACAATGAAGCTTGACATCAGTCTCACCAAATCCATAACGCTGAAAGAAATAATGCAAATAGGACACAACAGCATTCGAACCCTTACTGATGAGATGGGCTTCGTCAATCAGAAAGTTCACTTGTCTAGGAACCCCTTCACAGCAGACACCAAATATGCCTAACTTGCGTGGAACAAGGAAGTATATTGGTCCTGGCTGTAAAGGATCACTCGGCAAATGTACTTGCTGTGCATAGTCAAAACTGTAGTGCATGGACATGCTGCGGCTACACGGAGCACTTGCTTGCAAATCAGAGAGACCGAATTCCAGGCATGTTGATTTTGCCTCGTCAACCATGGATTTGTAGAGTGATCGTTCAATCTGGACATCATTCAAATGCTGTTCTTGTTGACAAAGCTTGTCACCTGTGAAAAATATGTATTATAATTAATTTCAAAACAATTTATCGAGAGAACATCATTGGTCTTATATTTATACCATTGAATCTGTAAAGATTGAGATTTTCATTTCAACGAGGGGCAGCAGTGAACTAATCGAAACCTACAAGATTATAATTTGAAAGAAGGCAGTGCAGCTACAGGATTTTTAATTAGCAACAAACAAGGCAATTCTGGACATCATTATAAAATTTATGTTTAAGACACTCCAAGGAACAATAGGGCAGAAATTCTTCAGTTCAACGGTTCTGGAATGATTTGGATGATGGAAGATAGGAGAGATAGACACAGGTTAACTTGCAGTGCTTCTAACGTCTGAGCCATTTAAACCCATGTTATGTCATACAATACAATACAACTGCAGTGCAATTGAGCATGATGGACTTGCTCAAGGTCAGTATGCAGTAACTTCCTTGGACAAGGTTTGAAATCATGTTACAGGTCAAAAGCTCTAGTCAACCTGTAACCATTTAGTTAAGTGCAAATTGTAATCTCGTATGCAGACAAAGCTTGGTGCTCCAAATAACAACAAAACACTACAACAGCATTTCAAATTTCCCAAACAACTTACTTTCTTGCTTTTCTCTATAAAATCATAGAAAACTATGCAGTTCAAATCAAACCTTTTTCATGATCCTCGATATTGGCACTACGGTAGATCAACGTGTTGTTGTTTTGGCAAGTCCAACACAAATCAGTCATTGGCTTGCACGTCGTGATGAATGGAACGAGTTGAAGCCAGTACTGTTTGAAGGTCGAAAATCCAGCGACTCGTTTTCCATGTTGTTCCATGCACGTTTTGTATAAGCCGTACACTTTAGTCTTGGTGTGGCTCGATGGCAGCGACTTGATATCATCCCGCTTAAATCCAGGAACCCTTCCAGGAAGCATCATAGCATGCTCACTGGCATAATTTGTCAGGAAGCAAATGATATCTTCAATTTTGCTAAACTGAAAGCAGTGGGTGTTGCTCTTACGTCCACCGCTTTGTTTTTCCTTTGGCGTTAAACTTTCTGTTTTATACCACTTGAGAATCCCAGTCAGTCTGTCCTGGCTAATCCCGTGGATGAACTTAAAGGTTGTACGGCAGATCTGACGGCTTTCCAAATAATATGATGTTCGCTGGTGTTGACGCACCGCTTGGCTGGATTTCCTGCTGCGACAAGTCTCATCGGACATGTTTATTGCGCAAGAAATTTTGACAAGGAGCACCAACATTTGATCCCGTGGGACAAGTGCAGCCATTTCCATTCTACGCCTGACCATGTCCTCCGGAGCATACCAGCTACTGCATGGGAGTCCATTATTAAGTTTACATTGACATCTACAAAATAATAAACAACCCATATAAAAATATTTTTTTCTATTTATCAAATTCATTTCAGTTTGCTTTTATAAAAGCCATGCAACAAAAAGGCAAAGCCAATGCTAAAAGCCTTCATTCAAAACAAACAGCAATTTACAAGATTTATCAACCGGTAGTTATTGATTATCGAGAAGAATCCTGATAAAAAATAAAATGCAATTGAAATACTAATTATTATTTCCTATCATTAACTATCAATTAATGATAAACTTGTACATTGCACAATAAGGATTGTAAAAGATGAAGTAGTGCAAGAGAGGAAATGACACAACTTTTGCATTTATAACTGAATACTTAAAGACAAGCTCAATAATACAGGTTGTAAACCTAACCGTTATGCCTAAGGTCTTATAAAAACGAGCACAGTGAGAAGAGGGTCTAAACCTAGTAGTTGTGCCTGAATATTTATAAATACAAGTTCAACTAGAACAGGCTAATCTTTACAGTTATGCCTGAGACTTATAATAATAATAAGCTCAATAATTAGAGCTTAGTTTAAACTGATTTTCGTATAGGAGTCGCAGTGAATCAGAAACAGTATGCGATTGCCTATAAACAAGGATCCTGTGGTGCAGTTAGAGCTTTGTTTAAACAGTGATTTTCGTATAGGAGTCGCAGTGAATCAGAAACAGTACGTGAATGTCTATAAACAAGGATCCTGTGGTGCACAGTATTTAAAAAATAATCGGGGCTTACCTGAATTCAACCGCTTTCTGATATTCAACGGCATTGTCATCAGTTACGAACTCGCTAGATGTTTTAGCGTGCGTCATGACCTCTTCGAAATCCGAAACATTCATTTCATTTTCTTCTTGGTCATCTGAATCGTTGTTGGCATCAGATTCTGTCCGAAAATCATCATCATATGTTAATAATAGAACAGGAAAAGGAGATATTCTGCTTCAAAACGAGACCATGAAGGCGGGAAATCTCGAACCATAACCTTATTAAATATGACAACAAAGATAGCGAAATTTGAACCGAAACTATGATTTTCCGTCTCGTAACATTATAGGGCTGTTGGTAAAAATCTTTTTTGAAGCCTTTATTAAAGTCCAAACAAAAGTTTTAGATATTATTTGTATTAAATATATATTTTTGTAATCGTTTCTGCATTAATATCAATTGCGACCGGTTTGAGGTTTCATGTCATTTTTGGTCATTTTAAGCCTGATTGTAACCAGCGACTTGCGACTGGTTTAGGTTTAGGTAAAAAATCACGAGGTGATTGTTGAGCACGGGCACAATTCATTGATGGGAGAATCACAGATGGCGGGTGAGATATGATTATATTATAATATGTTATTATATGAGACATGAAACAAGGCTCGTCGACTAGTGGTCAGATTTTCGAAGGAGTTTACATCGCATACCCTGGTATGTGAAAGACAGTTGCGTATGACAGGTATGGTGTCCCACCATGCGAGCGGAAACCCCATCACCGCTGTTACGCCAGACCTCCCTAACTACTTACTGCGCCCGACGGGCATGCGGGTAAGGACATCATCCGCGCTCGCCACGCAAGGCCCTGAAAATCTACAAACGAAAGATTATGCAATCTCGGACTGTGAACGTCGTCCTCCTGCGTATGACAGGTATGGTGGGGGAGGAAATTATTATGGGGACGACCACCATCAGCGCCGTCACGCAAGGCTCTGAAATTCAACAGTCAAAGTTAGACCCCTGATGGAACTAAAGCGGGTTCCCTTCTCCTTATTAACCAGGCTTGGGACTGGCACAATGGCGCTGGAACCTCCTATTTCGGATGGTATGCCAGAGTGGCGGAGTTGCCTACTTATAGGTCAAAGATGTTACAAAAAAAGAAGAAGAAAGGTAAAACTCACTTTGTATCGATCGTCCGACTCTTCTCGTTGGCGGCCAGGTTCTAAGTAACATACTCTGATTATGCTATGCTTATTTATACCCTACAATGTTTGCTTAATAGCTTACACCTTGTTACTGTATGCTTCACCGCGCTTCTACCTCAAGGTCTGCCGGTTGGCTTTGACCAGGGAGCAAGCTAGATCGACAGACAGATGGGCCGGTCGGCTAACAAGGTTAGGGTTAGTGTTAGAAGGTTATGTCAATATCTTATCGTACCTATTTATCGTATTATGTCAGGTCAGTGGACCGTATCATCGCACGTTGGCATTAATGTTAGATTATGTGGGCCGTTTTCACCTCACCGTATTGTATTATAGTTATCGCATCTATGGCCTAGTTTCTAAGTAACGTATTATATCAGACAATTGGACTGTTTAGTCGCACGTATGCATCATTTATGAGAAGTTACGTGGGCTGTTTCGCCGCACTGCATTATATTATTTTATAGATTATGTTTTAGATTATGTGGGCTGTTTCGCCTCACCATTTTATATTTTAATATAAGCTATATCGCATATCATTTATGAGAAGTTACGTGGGCTGTTTCGCCGCACTGCGATATAGCTATCGCATGATAAGTATAATCTAAGCTATGTCGCATGTTAGGCTATATCGGATGATGTCCTTACCCGCATGGTAGGACAACATGCCCGTCGGGCGCAGTAAGTAGTTAGGGAGGTCTGGCGTGACAGCGGTGATGTGGTTTCCGCCCGCATGGTGGGACACCATACCTGTCGTACGCAACTGTCTTTCACATACCAAGGTATGCGATGTAAACTCCTTCGAAAATCTGACCACTAGTCGGCGAGCCTTGTTTCATATGTCTCATATAATAACATTATAATATAATCATATCTCACCCGCCATCTGTGATTCTCCCATCAATGAATTGTGCCCGTGCTCAACAATCACCTCGTGATTTTTTACCTAAACCTAAACCTGCCAGCGCCTAGGAGTTGATGGGCAAGGAATTCACGGATGAAACGGGTGTTATCATATAATATATAAAAACATAACCTGCGATATAGCTTATTATATAAAAATTAACATGCGAT